>JAXQQM020085026.1:0-27262 GCA_034641835.2 Pinus albicaulis | reverse complement strand
AAAGATCAAAACGGATTGAAGATCAAATTGCCAATGTGAGGGACACCTCATTTTCCCAACTACAGCCAAAATCCAAACAACAAGCTATTTAATTTCAATAAATAGGACATCTAGCAATTAGTTATGCAGCTGTCACTATCTTCTTGCATGAAGATATTTTATTTTCCAAGAAAAATTCCTAAGATTGTTCTAGGATATTTTGTACTAGTTTTTGTATAAATACTTCATAATTTGAATTATTGAGTGTGGATTGATTGCTTAACATTTACGTAGTCATATTTTCTGAATCTGAAGGGTTTTTGTATCAAGTTCAAGTCAATAGACTGGATCACAAGAAATAAAGCATCATACTACATGATTCATGTGTTGGGCCACTAAAGTGAAGTATTTTCTCATGTTATTTGTCAATTTTCTTATGTTTTCCATCCATTCATGAATGTGTTCTAAATTTTAATGTGAAATCAGGAATTGTTATCTCAAAAAAAATTAAAAACACTCTGTTATTGACTGATGTTAATTTAAATGTTTTCTGCTGATATCCAGACTAGGGAACCCTTAATTTCTCCCTAATTTTGATTGACCTCTACCTTTTCATTCCTTATTCGGATTAAAGAACCCTTAATTGCTCTGTATCCCGATTAAAATGATTTCACCATCAACCTTTGAAGATCTAAAGTGACTCTGCTATCTTGCCTGGTGAAAATTTTCCTTTAGACCTTGATCCTGATCTATCTGTTTGACACATTGACTCCATTTTGCCAATGGAAAACAGATCTATAATTATCCATCTCAGTAAGTGATTTTCCCACCAAACCAAACCAATTTTCCCTATATAACTAGCCTAAAATCAGATATAAAAACAAAGTTAAATCTTATAGAGAGAGCCCTCTCTGAGTATTAAGAAGGCTAGATCCTAAAGCTTAAAAGTAGGTTTGTGGTTACCTCTGATATTCTTTAACTATAATAAAAAATCTCACAAATTTGAGCATTATTAGAGTGATAAAACTTCCAACATCTAATAATGAAGATGAACATGAGGCACTTCTAGTTAACTCTAGAAGTAAAAATTCTACTGACCTCCCTCATTCTCCTCAAAAGAAAAAGTCTTCATCCTCGATTGCTAAGGACAAAGTGATTAACAAAAAAACTCCTCCTCCTCGATCGAGCCCAACTTTTTCTACTCTTCCATCTACATCCATTACATTAGTGGTATATGATACTATTGAAAATAATAGAGTGAAAGATATGAAGAAGATATAGGAAAATATCTCCATACATGAGTTGAGCAAATTAAACCAACAACATAAAATTTTACTCAAAGAGCTCAATGCAGTCCCTGCCTCATCCTTACCTACCCCTATTACTTCTAAAGCTTCAAAAGGATTTGGTAAACCTCCTAGTGATTCGCCTGAAAAAATTGATGCAAGTGATGTTATTTTAATTGGTGACAAATCTAATTCGCATACTCCTCCCTTACTTTTAACTTTTGAAGTATTTAACAAAAATGTGCATAATTGTCTAATTGACTCTGGAGCCTCTTCAAAAATCATGCCATACTTTGTTTGTTTAAAGTTGAACATTAATCCTGAAAAGTCTACAATACACATTGTGCAATTAGACAGGAAAAAGGTTAAGGTATTAGGAGAAATGAATTCAGTCCTTATCATACTAGCATCCAATTCAAAAGTTCATCAAGTGATTGATATTTTAGTTGTTGATATCCCTGAATTTTATGGTTTAATACTAATTAGATACTAGTTAGAAAAGCTTCATGGTTATTTTTCCACTGATTGGTCTCATATGTGGCTTCCCTATAATGGTAGGCCAAATGAAATTCGAGTAGACTGTGAAAAACACATGAGATACTTAGTGACCAAATTCGAAGATGAGAATGAACCCATGGCTTTTACTAATAAAATTCTTGGCAATTACTCTGCTGAATATTTTTTGGGGAATTTTAATGCTCACAAATCTCTATTTCTTACCAATTTAGTTAATTCTCTGATCGAAATTTTTTCTCAGTTAGACTTTTCCAAGTGTATAAATACCATAGATAAACCTTGTATTAATACTTTGTTTTGGACATTATACTTCGATGGATCAAAATATGGTGAAGGTGCAGGAGATGGTTGTATACAAATAAATCTGGAAGGTGAAAATACAATGCTAGCATGCAGGCTTGAATTTTAATGCACAAATAACATCGCAGAATATGAGGCACTAGTCCAAGGCTTATACAAAGCAATTTATCTTGGTGTCAAATATCTCCAACTATATGGTGACTTTGAAATAATTTTCAAATAGGTAAGAAATACCATACACTGTATTTCCGGTCATCTAAAACATTACCAGCCATTCATACAATCTCTTACCTCACATTTTTTAGCATTCAATATCTCGTCTGTCCCAAGAATTCAGAATGCAAGTGCAAACCTTCCAGATAATGTAGCATCCAAACTTATTCCTTCAAAATATTATAGTCCAAATAGATTTTCTATAGAGTTTATTTTTCTCCCATATATTCCTGATAATGTCACTAATTGGATAATATTCAATGATGATGAATATGTTATAACTTTTCTTACATCGGAAGGGTCATATCATGATCAATTAATTGATGAATATGAACATGAAAGGCAATTGAAACATAAAACTAAAGAAAATTCATGGTTAAGCTTGAATATCTCTATGATCTCAAATATAGATTAAAAAAGGTTACTAATTCTAAACTGCAAAGTTAAACTTTGAGGGTTGAACTAGTAAATCTTGGCATAGATCTTAACCCTCAAAACATTAACTTAGGACTTGGTATTTCCTCTGATGAAATTTTAGCCTTTATTCACATATTGAATAACTGAAATAATTTATTCACATGGAAATATGAAGATCTTAAAACTTATGATACCTCCATCATCCAGCATCCTATCATAATGATATCCTCTAAAAATCCTATACAACAAAAGTTAAGGAAAATTCACCCTGATCTTGAAATTAAAATCAAAAGTGAACTTAACAAACTCCTTAAGGCAAATATTATCTTCCCTGCTAAGCATTCAAAGTGGGTCTCAAACTTAGTCCCTGTTAGGAAAAAGAATGGTGATATTCGTATTTGTATTGATTTTAGGAACTTAAACAAATCTTTCTTAAAAGACAATTTTCCATTACCACCGATGGAACAAATTTTGCAATCAGTTGCTAGTTCTGAATTAATGTCTTTCCTTGATGGATTTTCAGGCTACAATCAAGTTTTGGTTCATCCTAAAGATAGGTTAAAGACTACATTTATAACTAAATGGGGCACTTACACCTACCATAAAATACCTTTCAGTCTAATCAATAGAGGAGCAACTTTTTAGATTTATGATAAATAAAACTATGGTTGTATATTTAGATGATATAACCATTTACTCCAACAAAAGAAGAAATCACTATCATGATCTTAAGCAAATCCTTGAATGTTGTTTGAAATATGGAGAAATCCTAAAAAGTTTTATTTTTCTCTATGTGAAGGTAAAATTTTAGGATTTATTGTCTCAAAAGAAGGCATTTTCATAGATCTAGAAAGGATAAAGGCAATTTCTGAACTCTCTCATCCCCATAACAAGAAATCCATGCAATCCTTTTTAGGGCAGATTAATTTTGTTAAGAGATTTGTTCCAAAATTTTCTCAATTTGTTTTATCATTGAAAGTAATGATTAAGAAAAATGCACTCTTCAAATGGGGACATAATGAAAAGAAATCTTTTGATATAATCAAGCAAGCCATCATCAATGCACCTTCATTGACTACCCCAAAATTTTCTAATCATTTAATTTTATATACTTTTGCATCTGAAACATCTTATGCTATTGTGTTAACACAAATCAATGATCAAAATATTGAAGCACCCATTTCTTTCTTTAGTTCAAATCTTCAAGGTGCTGAACTAAATTATTCAGAAGTGGAAAAACAAGCATTTTCTGTTTACAAATATTTAAAGCACTTTAGGCCTTTTCTCCTTAAAACACACACCAAGGTAATAGTTCCATTTTTGGAAATAAGGCAACTACTTATTTAAAAGGAACTAGGATCAAAGAGAGAAAATTGGGTAACTACTCTGTAGGAATATGAAATTGAAATAAGACCAACCAAAATCATCAGAGGACAAGGTCTCTACAGACTACTATCTGTAGCATCCGACATATCAGATGATCAAGAGTCATGTAACATTATACACATTGCTGAGGTAAGCCTAAACGACTCTGAATCACAGTATATTGATCTTATATTTTATTTGAAAAATGGATATGCTCCCACAGAACTCAATTAAAAAAGAAAAAGAGCTTTAATATTGAAATCTAGTCAATATCATATCATAGAAAATGTTTTTTTTAGAAAGAACTATGACTCAGTACTACTAAGATGCCTTTAGAAATCTGAAGCATAGAGGGTTTTGCAAGAACTCCATGACGAAACTGTAGGTGGAAATTTTGCAGGAGATACCACTACACATAAGATCCTACATGCAGGATATTACTGGCCCACATTGTTTAAATATGCTCATGCATATGTGAGAAAATGGAAAACATGCCAAAATTCTGCTGGAAGACAAAGAAAACCAACCTTACCCTTGCAACCAGTCAACATTGAGAAACCTTTTGAGCAATGGGGATTGGATATCATAGGTGAGATTGTTCGTAACTCATCCAAACAACATAAATATATTCTCACTGTAACAGATTATTTTAATAAGTGGGCGGAAGCTGTTCCACTGAAGGTAGCTAACTCTGAAGCCATTATGGAATTTATCGATTAATTCATTGTTACCAGGTTTTGCTTACCCAATGCACTTATGTTTGATAATGCATCTTATTTTTTAGGAAATAGTATGACTGACTTTGCTCTGAAAAGAGGTTTTAAGCTTCAATACTCTGCTAACTATTATCCCCAAGGGAATGGTTTAACTTAATAAAAAAATAAAAATCTCATAAGAATCATAAAAGGGACTATTGATCAGTGCCAAAAAATTTGGCATAAGTCTTTAAAATTTGTACTATGGGCAGATAGGATTACTCAGAAGGCCTCTATATGAACTTCTCCATTCAATCTAGTTTATGGGAAAGAATATGTAATTCCATCAGATTTAGCTATTCCTTCCTTTGCCCTAGTTCAATATATTGATGAAGTACCTTCTTCTTCCTTACAACTAAGAATGTCTCAGATCCTTAAAATGGAAGAAGAAAGAGAGAGCCCAATTAACTCATGCTCGACACTAGCAGATTTGATGCAAATTTTGTTTCCCCAAAAACATTCCAAGCTAGAGACCTCGTACTTAAGAGGGAAAACACACATGAGGAAAAAGGTAAGCATACAAAATTCCAAAGAATGTGGCTTGGACCATTTCAAGTCATAGAACAAATTGGCCCATCAACCTTCATGTTACAAGATCTTCAATGGAGAAAATATTTTCTCCCTCTCAATGGGCTAATTTTGAAAATAATATTTTCTTAGAAGATTTTTTTTTCTAAATGTACTATGCCTACACATTTACATTTTTAAGGACAATAATTAATAATTACATACTTTTGTTTTTTCGCAACACCTCTCAATTATTTTATGTCTTTTTATTTTTGAAGAACATATTTTTTTGAGGAAATAACTACAAAACCTAAAAATTGATTGAATATTATACAACTCTGAAATATTTTTCCATCAAAGTTGTACATTTTATAAACCTGAAGTTTGTAAATTATTTTTGCTTTATTATCAATCAGAAAGGTTCATCCTTACAAAGTAAAGACTTGATGTTACTAGGCATATTTAACTCTAAATTTTCATCCAAAAATCTTAAGGAGTCAATGATTCTCTCCATCCATTAAAAATGGTTTTTTAGAGTGTAATTCAAAATTATAAAAAACTTAAAAGGATAATGGGTCTCATCACAAGCCTACTTTCCATGATCATAGGTAAATAATAAAGTGACATTACCACTACTGCATATCAAACCAGCGTAATGGCTCATGATTATTAAAATCATAAGACAAGGAGTCTCATCATGAGCCATCATGTTCAGTTCAATTATAACTATTTAATGGCATTGTCACTTTCTAGTCATCAAGCCAAGACAATGACTTTTTAAGAAAAGGAAAAAGAAAACAAGTTATATGATTAAGGATTTATCTCAAAGAATTTTAATAATAAATGGATGTGATACTGAATCATTGATGGTTAAAAGGTAACCTTGTCGAGGCTATGAATGCCTGCTGGCAGCAATGGCTCTACCTATGACAAAAAGAGTAAATCAAAAGGGTAAGCTACAAAAAGACATTTAATTTATCTTTTAAACTATATAATGATTGATATCGAGGAATGGAGATATTTATTTATGAAAGTTTTCTGAAACACTAACAATAAAGATGATTTTTTATATTCAGAGTAATTTTATTCATTCAAATATTTCGAAAACAATTTTTGTTTCCTTAAAATTATTTCTACTTATTTAAAGATACTAAGAAATTGTTTTTCAGAGATAATTGGTTCTTCCAGTGAATCACCAATTGTTGTGCTATTCAACAACCCCCATTATTTTAGCTTAGTTATCTTATAAAAAGATGGGGACCTTTTTAAAATTTTAAGTAAAACAAATAAGACCCTTAGAGTGATTCAATTAGATAGAAATAGGAATCAAAGGGGGAAAACACCTATAATTTTGGCCATAAAAGCACTCAAGTGGAGAAAAGATCACAATATCGCAATCACAATACCGTAATAAAACACATATGGCTCCTAAAAGCCACTCAAAACATATTGCAATGTGATATACAAAAATAGTTCTTTTATAAAGGAAAAATACATTTTCTCAAACAAATTATATAAGGAAAATCTTACGGGACCCACTTCCGCCATGTAAGATATCACAAATCGCATTTCACATTTCGCAACTCTACCCCGACAGTCTTAATGTCACCCTCCATATTTTCTCGATGTGATAAAATCCATCGCATCACATTTTCGCAAACATAACCATTCTTATCCATAAACCATATTATCTGATCCGATATAGTTTATCACATCACACTTTCGCAACACAAATAGTCTCGCCCTTCATCCACTTTCATCAATATTGTAATTGCAATATCGCAATTGGAAAAACCAAGCCGATCGAAATTTTATAAAGATTCACACACGAGCAACACTGTGACACGACAGATCTGGTTTTCATGCTAGAATGATTACATGGGCACAACAAGCCATATCGACCGTTAATGCCATAAATTAATGGTTTTATAGCCAATTCCTCCAAAATGATTTGATTGCAAGAAGTATTGAATTAATATATTAGCATCGTGTTAAGTTTCATTCGTTTAATTATTTCCATTACTATGGTACTTGTGCATTTGTAAAATAAAAGTTGCCTCTTTCTACTTGTCATTTCTCATTTATTCACAGGCAAGCCAAAATAAACATAATTCTTTGGAGATGTCTAAAGATCTCAAGAAATCTAAGAAACCAATGGCCCCTGTGAATCTTGCACCTGCTACAAGTGAAAGAACATAGATGCTTCCTTTGTTTACAGACTCGACATGTGGACCTCAAAGTGGATCTTCCTCATGGGAAGCCATGTACAAGCTGTTTGAGGATGAGAAACCTCACAAGGTTAAGAGGAAAGTTACTATTAATGCTTCTGATTCCTCATAATCTACTACAGAAGAAGTGGCCAATTCTTTTCTGCAGCGAAATGTTGCACAACCTAAAATATTACCATATACAATTATGGTAAGATGGATAATTGGTAACCTCAACATCGGGGACAAGAATTTTCTAAACAACAGATGAACGATGATAGTTTCCTTTAAAGATGAAGACTTGAAGCCGTGATGTACCACATCCCAGACCCATAAAAGGTCTACGACAAGAAATTTCTGGCGCAATTTGCTAGCGATAACGAGTTGAAATCAAATCCAATCAACCAATGGAGAAACAACCCCAATAAACACAAGAAAGATGACAAGGGTATGTATTCTACTCACTCCCTTGCTAGTCCCTAATGTTATGTTGCTGCAATGATGTTTAGGCTCTTTGGTCAGCCTGACACTACCAAATTTTCAGTAGAATGGGTTCCCCTAATGGAAGCAATTGCAGACTCTTATATTATGGATTGGGGAAGCATTTTTTCCAATAATATTTCTACTCAAATTTTTGAATATAGGAAAAATTGTTACCTTTCCTCCAAAATTTTCCCCTCGTTTTATATGAGTGCTTATATCATGGACATCGTATGTTCCACTTTAGGTTTTCCAGCCATGGGATGGAAATGGACCACCCATGACCCTCTCCCCATTCATGTATATCACAACATATTATGGGAGTCAAAATTTGAGAACCATTTTTATAAAATCTGCCATGGAGTTATTCTCCCTTTGTCTCAAGTCATCTTTAATGATAAAGCCCCCATATTTTCAAAAGAGGCTCAAGCTGATTTTTCCTCCATTGGAAAATGGTTTGGAAAATATTTGTTTACCTATGTCAGAGTATTTGGGAGCCTAACTCAACCACATGTTTTACCGTTGTATGTTCCTGATAAAATTAACACAAGAGAAGTAGCATATCAAACCGTTGGCAATAGATTAACCAGGTTTCTTAAGGAAGCTAAGAAAGCATCATGGCCTTCCTTTCCAATTAATTTTGATGTTTATGGTCTGGAAATCACAAGCATGCAGTTTTAGAGATCAACCAAATTGAATGTTTGAAATTGTTTACAATTTCAAACCAACAATACGACCTGATTAAAGGTTCCAATAATTTTACTACCCAAGTTAAAATCAGACCTTTTGTACATGAAGATGATGATTTCGATGAATTATCAGTGAGTCAGGCAATAATTACTTTGCAATTCAGAAGTTTGCAGACCTGCGTCTCCATCCACAACAATTACCAAAGTTTAAACAATACATGAACAAGAGATTAGAAGGAATTCCATTGAAAATGTTGGAAGTCTCCCAACCCTTAACACAGAAGGAAAAGAAAATGAACCAGCACCTAAGGATAGTGAAGTCCTTAATAAAACTAATAAATATAAATTAGCCTAATTTCAAACTATGGTAATTTGAATGATGTTAGGAAGGATTTTAACCAAAAAATCCAAGGAGACCAAGAAGTCATAATTACTGGTCATCAACAGATTGTGCATACGCCTCAAACTAAAAGTCAAGACTCATTCACTACTAGGCCCTCTGACAAATTAGTAAGAACAAAGCAAGTGGAATTCATCCCGGCCTTCCCCACTACAGAAATTGTACTTAATATTGAGTAAATCCCTCCTCTGATATATTCTACAGTGCTAAACATAAAGCAATTATGAGAAAACAGAAGAAAAGAAGGAGAACAAAGCAATCTCAATTCCTGTTCCCAGGAGATTTCCCAATGGAAGTTGTCTGGAAGAATTCACAGGCAGATCCTTCACAGGATCTAACTTGCCCAACCCAGTGCACAAGAGCTTATGCATTTGAAACTATAGATAAATATTTTGATGTTCAACAATTGATGAAGAAAAGGATGAAAGAATCATCCAATTAGAACATGAGCTACAGTCAGAGAAGAAAAGCGTCAACCAACATCTACAGGTACAGGTAAAGTAGCTCCAAGAGAGCATGGACCAATTGAAGGTTCAACACCAAAATGGAATTAGTTCAAAGGAAACTTGAATTCATTAATTGTAGTTTTCTGTAGATAAATTGAAAGACAATCCAAAGATAGATGAATTTAGAAAAGAGGCCTTGGAACTAAATACCCTATTGGCATTAGAAGTTATTTTTTGTCAAAAGTTTTCAAACATTCTTGAATTTTGTGAGAAAAGTGATTCATTGATGAATCAAATATCAAACCAGAGGATTATTTTTGATGAGATTGATGATAAGGTTTCACAGTATGTCACTTGGCAAGATTCTGCCAATGGCCGAAATGCCAACCTTCCCAGGATTGAAGACTCTAGAAAGGAAACATGCTGAAAGAGCCATTTGTAGAGAAAATATGTGGCTACTAACACTGTGGAAATTGTCAGTCAAAATCTCATCACAAAAAACCTTATTGATAGATGTCCTCCCAATTTTCTTCTAGCAAGAAGTTTCAAAGGTCAAAGAGGAACACATCATAAAGTTGGAAAAACTAGATTGGGATAAGTATTAGAGATACTTGGTAAAGCCACATAGCTAATGGATTATGTTGTGCTTTCTTATAGATACATCCTCCTACATGTTGCCTCCACTTTCGGATGATGTTTTCACTGGACAACTATGCATCATGATAGGCCAACCTCCCGAGGTTAAGTGTATGTTTAACATCCTTCAGTTGAAGGAACGAATGGATAATGAGACAATAGGACAAACATCAAGCAATTCACCCCTTCAATTTATGTTTCTGTTTAATTTTCACTTAGTTTAAGGAGAGTTGTTTTAAACCTCATCATCTTTTATTGTAATAATTGTTGGAATAACAATTGCCGTTAGACCAAAACCCGCAGGCATTAGTCTCCACTACAATCGCCAGGGTTAGGATCCACGAGAGGCGATTAGCCCATCATGCGAAACACACGGGGAGCATTGAACCCAATGTCCAACAATCTCCACCCCCGCTGTGAGTTTCAAACCCGAGACTCGTCGCTCCTCGATACCACTTGTTGAATCACTAATTAATAAATGTGTCATATAGGACAATAGGTGCATTAGTATTATTGAATAACTTTTATTTCAAATCTCATTGAATCCTACCCCATGGCTTGCATCTCCTCGTCTACACGTATCTACCCCCGAATACAACTTGTTGAATCGTAATATGCCAACAAATAGAAGTTAGGACTAATAAAATAGGTGGCCAAATTTGGCATGACATGTACATACCATCCTAAAGAAAAGATAATTCCCACATCACTCTGAACTCTCAATTCTCTTCTCTTGGTCCACTCCCATGTCCGATAATAATTTGAACCTTTGCTTATTCCTTCTATCACATTCTTTAGTTTTTCTTCATAAAATTATAAGTAATACTTGTGCCATATCCTTCTTTGATGTTGATAATGTTTAATGTATTTTAACGGTATACCTAGTTACATGACATCCCACATTTCTATGTATTTTCTGTGGATAAGGTGTATTGGTTTTAATTCCATTTATTTTATTTAAATATTCATACTATTGTGAGAAGAATCTTAGTGGCACATTTTATAACTACTTTGTATGCACAATGGCATATTTAATAACATGTATGGGTGGTGAATTCTTTATTTTCATCTTACAAGTTGCTTTAATATGTGATGCCTACATTTTCTTTCTTTTGGATGATTCACCTCCCTATCACATTAATACTCACATCAAAGCATTATATTTAAGGCATTTCACTTTGTAGATGCAGTTTTCAATGATGCATATTTCCTTTGCAAGCAGAACTTACCATAGGAACACATTTTTCTTGGAGGTACCTTAAATCAGAGTATGTTAACTTTAGGTCTTTAGAAAAATATCTCCTTGAGCCAATAGAAGGCTTTGGAAACAAAACTGAGTTTTTTCAATTTTTACCTCTTTAAGTTGTATATCAATGATTTACTTGGCTTAAGGTTATAGAGCAGACAACTAATGTGCTTGCTTCAATTTATGTGGTATACCCACTATAATTGCATTACCGCCTGTTTTGATACACTGAACATTTTCATACTTTGTGTTGAATTTGTTTCCTATAAGCATTGTATTTTTCTTTGGTCTCTAACTTTATTTCATATTCAATCTCAATCAAGGTCATTTGATTAAACAAGGGCCCAACATGCACCTTTTCCACTAGTTATGTTATATGAAATTTTTGACCCACCAACAAATTTGATTATTCCATGAGACACTTTGGTTGCACTTAGTCAATCTCCTGACCAATTGATATTTTTTTTGGTTTTCTTTAGTTGTGATCCATGTTGATTTCTTGTGCTTCAAAATTTATATCTCTAAATGGTATCTACATGTTTTGATCCACCTGCAAATTTGATTATTTCATAGGACACTTTGGTTGCATTTAGTCAATCTCTTGACCAATTGATACCTGTGTTGGTTTTCTTCAATTGTAATCCATGTTGGCTGATTGTGCTTCAGGCCTTTTATCTTTAGACTTAACAGTTGAATTTGGTGTAGGAAATTCTATAGAATTCTCTTCTATGTCAGAAGCTTGTTAGTAGCCTTCTTATATTACAAATTTAGGAACAGATGCATAATTTTCAACTTCAAGAAGAAAAGTGAGATTTTATTTGTTTGCAAGGTTGCAAGAGTCCAATGGTTCAAATGTACTCAAATTTCTGTTTAATTTATTGAAAAACTAAGAAAAAAATAATGTCTTCTTGATCATTGAAAAATTTGAGGGAAACATTTTGCGTGATTAATCTGAGGTGTTGAAATTTTTAATTGGTGAGTTTTTTACATTGTAATACATTCTTCTAAAATTAATCCAATAAAATATATTTCAACAATAAATATATTATATATTAGCCAAATACTTTTTAACCCTAATCAACATATCACCTGTCCCATTTCATCCTAAAATGTTCATTTGGAGATTCATCCTAAGATTGTCAAGAGTTGTAGTGCGCACTATACTCTACCCTAAAAGACTGGCAAGCCTTCCATTTCTATTGTTTACCCTTGGATTAATAAGTCTTGAATCTGGGTCTATTTTAAAACCATGAATACATTTGATGTGAAATCTAGGGTTGGAATAGAGTGTGATGTTGATCATTGATAAGGAAAAGGTACATGTTCATTTTATAATCATAATTGAAGGCATGAAAGGGAGTTTGTGGTACTGAAAAGAAAAGGAATGACTTCATAAAGAGGTTGAGCAACTAGAGACTATAAGTATAGACAATAACATAGAAGAATTGGATGGTGGTTTAAAGAGTGTTCCTATAGGTTACATGATGGTGGAATCCCTTGCAGTGCTATGTTTTAGTAAAATTTGTAAATTTTCTTGTATTACATACATATTTTCTTTGCCATTGTTGATAAGAGTTTTTCAAGTCTGGGAACCACATCAGTGTCCATATCAAACTTTATATATTATAGAAATTTTATAAAGGATTTTTCATGCATATGATTCTTTTTGCTATAACATATATACAAAAACATAACATACTGTAATGATTAATTATACTTTATCATAGGTTATCCTACTAGCAATGAGAATAATTCAATATATGTTATCTTGGGAGCCCAATCACCCTCTACCTATGTTACGCTTTATGCAAACATGGGAGACATTATTACCAACTTATAGGTGGTGAGCCTGAGTGCATATGGTGACCCTTTGTATTGGGGGAAGTCAACCACCACGAAGGACAAAAACTCTAGCCAGTTGCATAGAAGATGGAAATGACTTTGCCAAGTGCACCAGCCTACTTCAAACCACAAGTTTGGGAAAAAATGAAAGAATGAAAAAAACATTAACATTGCAATTTCCTACAGAAATGAAGAATTTTCCAGTGATCAAAATTAGATTTATATGCCACACTATTGCTAAAACTCTACATGAAAACCTTAGAAATAATTTTTTAATTAGTACATAAGATACATATTTTCAACTTGCCACAGTAAAAATAAAATTCACTTCACGTCCTGTGGAAGTTACTCATTAAGTCTTAAGTACTGAACATACATAACATGCCTTCTCTTATCTTGTGAGAATAAGAGAAAAGGCCCTTGTACATGATTGGTAGACCAAAACCGAAAAAAAAAACATAGAGTAAACATATGGTCATATTGCCACATTCTTCAATTGAATTTCAACAAAAAAAACATAAAATTTGGCACCCAAAAGAGTGTATGATATTAAGAGAAATACTTGTATAATTGAATTAGGATTAGTCTGGAGAAAAGCTAACCAGTCTCAACATGCATTCCACAATTAAAAATGTGATGATACTGCATGAAAATAGGGAATAAATTTTGAAATAAGTTAGGAAGTGTTATGAAATCTAAGCTCCACCAACTCAAATAAGTATTCAAGAAGGAACTCTAACAAGAGGAACATGTAGCATATGAAACATGCAATGAACGTTGCCCAAGACCTAGACATTGATCTTTCTCATTATCATAACTCCAACTAAAACCAGTGCATGTCATCAAACCTTTGTTCATATATGAAAACAAAACATTTATTAAAACGAGAAAATAAAGTCAACCTTGAGGTAACCATACCTAGAACACACTTTTAGCTAGCAGAAGGTGACAAATATCAACAAAACTTGAATTACTCCAACGAAACATAATTGCAAAAGTTGTCTATGTGTTACTAAAACATTTGGCATTAAATCATACCTTGATATCAAATGGGTAAATATGCCCATCATCAAAAAGGCATGTAGCTCATTGGTAGAGCAGGTCTTGGGTTAAATTCCTAGCCTGCCCAATTTTCAACAAAATGGATTTGCAGACAATGCAATAAAAGAACTGAAGACAAAGAACACTTTGTGTTGATGCCACACTTACAAAACTACTCACATCAACCACATAAACTACTCAAAACAAATAATTTCATTGAATAATAGAGCCTAGTTACAAAAACCATACATCAAACAATATAACCGTTAGTGTACTATGGTAAAATACACCAAAAGTGGTCTACTCCTCCATCAAAGATCTTCTCTCTCCTAAAATATGGTTTGTAGCTCCTTTAACACTCACCATTGTATTATCTCAATTAGGTAAGGCCCTGAAAGGAACTATGGTCTTTATTAAATTATCTTACCAGAATGGAATAAGCAGGATCTACGATAATAGCACTATGGTCTATAAATAGGATCTATGATCATAGATGTTTTCAAAATAAAGTGTGTTGTGTTTGGTTCTAACTACTCCATATTTTTGCATATAAATTCACATAACTACTCCATATTCTAACGAGATATATGAACACCAATACCAACTAAACTCATCGATATTTTAATAAACTAATCTTAGTTTGGCTCTAGTTTACATAGGATGAATTCATTCTTATTTTGTTTCTAAACTGTATATTTTTTCTCCATAAATGTAGATGCAGATCAAGAGTGAGTGGCATTGTATTGCGTTTTATGCATCCATTCATCCTATCCTTAATCTCGTGAAGGGGAAGTTTATAAGGTCATACATAAATTTAGTTCTTAACAATGTTTGTTGTGTGCTCGAGTGCAACCTTTATGTTGATTTTATTTTTTCCTTTCGCTACAACCATTAAACATAATTTCCCTGCATGTTCATTTTTGGAAATTATCTAATAGACACCGTTAATAACAATTTCATTTCCAACACTACCACTAAATAATATTCTCCCCTTATGGGGAGACCAACTTCCATCACATAATAGGTCGTTTCTATAATGGTTGAACTGCATATGATTTCATCGATATTTTCTCCTCTTATTACTTTACCTCATCTCACCTAACTCATAATTATATTGTCAATTATTTGAACAGATTAATATAAGTATGATATGTGTATCCACAACTACTATGTTAAGTTTTTCTTTCCCACCTCTATATATAAACCCATGATCTAACTTCTCTTAATGTATTTATTTCAAATCGGGAAGAATTATATTACTGGATTCCATGACCAATTATTTGGTGAGTCAAAAAATAAATACATGTTCAGACTAATTAATAGAGATGAATTAACATGTAGAAAATAAGAAATTAAATGTTGTTGGTATTTTTGTTGTAGAATATAATCCCTTTAAGTCTCCATATACGCTAATTCACCAACTATTCTTCTAGTCTAGTACAAAAGCTTGGAGGAATTAAGCGTGAAAAAATATATCTATCTCAGTCCTTCTATGTCATTAAAATTGGTGCCAATGATATTGGCATGAACTATTTTTCAAATACCACCCTCCAAAGAAATACAAATGCTCCAGATTTCGTTAAGTTGTTTCTTCATAAATATAATGAATACTTGTCGGTATGTATAAAACATTCATATTTTATTTTTACCCACTAATTAATGACCTGATTTTTGGAATACAATAAATGAGTATTCTCTATATGTGGATGTTGCAGAGCCTTTAAAAATTTGGGGCATTAAACTTTCTTTTAACAAATATCGATCCTCTCGAATGTAGTCCAAATTTGAGGCTCGTAGGTCTGAAGACATATAACGATGGATGTGTGGAAACTGCAAATTAGCTGGTTGTGGCATATAATGTTGGTCTCGGGTAGCTCATCAACCTGTTGAATAATAAATTAAGTAGTAGGGAATAACTATTGTTCATGGCACGAGGGTGTACAACTGAAACACATTTCGCAGTGGAAGCAAAACATAGTTCCTAAGTTTGACTCTAACTTAGTGTAGCAGAGCTTGCTGGTAGCCAAGGGCCAATAATATGCAAAGAGAGTTGAACAAATAAACTGAGGTTGGGCAACATTTCTTGTTGCAAAAGCCTGTGGAGGTTAGGGGAGCATTGAAATCACACAAGTCATATTTCCAGCTACACAAGAGCTTGAACTCGACACAGGTCTTCTTTCCCGCTAGAGAAGAAGAAAAATAGAAACATGGATAATCAATGAGAAACAACCACGTGTCAAATTTTCATAGGTTCAAGGAGGACTAAAATGCACACATGTGATTGGGTGGGGTGAACAATGTCTGCTCGACCAAAACCCGCAGAGAAAATGCCTATCGACATAATTATTTTCATTTCAAACTGTATCCACATTTCTCATTTTGGAAATTAGAAAGGCATAGGGGAATTTTCTTTGCATTTATGGAATTCAAGGGAATGTTGTTTCACTCCTCAAATTATCATGATTACATCATTATGCTCGATATTTTCCCTCAAATTTTAAGGATTTTATGATTTTGTTTTGTTTATTTTAGATGAGATTGTTGTTTTTTCTATATATTTAAAATGTATTGCTAATATATAAATAGATTTAAAGGTATGGAAAATTTCCAAACATTTAGTTTATGTGAATTTAATAATTTAAATTGGTGTAGTTTAACTTATAGATGAAATCGACTTTTACACCAAAACGTTTTTGTTGTTGTTTAAAATGCATTTTTGAATGCATAAATGGATCAAGCACCTTGAAAAAACCCTTGAGGCACTCCAAATATACAAATTAACAACTTAAACTCAAGTTTTAAAAATATTTTCCAGATTTTAGTTAAAATTACTTAGAAAAATTGTCATTTCATCTATAAATCAGACTACACCATTTAAATTTATCGCTTTAATAATTTTTTATTAAATCAAATAATAAAAAAAACAAAAAACTAATTCATTTAAAATTATATTAAAAAAAAAAACTTTAAATATTAAACGTAGAACATGTAGACTACACTTAATTTCACAAAGAGTCTTATACTTGATTAAATTTTTAATTTTAGTCCCCCATTTACCGGCCGCAGACCAGAAAAATCGATTTTTTTTATTTTCTATTTGTTGTACAAAGTGGAACCAAAAACCACTCACTTATTTAACAAAAGTTTCATGGATTTAATAATTTTCAAGTGGCTCTTTTCATGGTTTTAACCCATTCACAATTTTTTCATGGTTTTAACCCATTCATTTGCAAGCTTTTGATGATTTAAACCGAACTTTAAGGTTTGAGGTCTTATTTGGCCTAAAATCAAGATAGCAACTTGTTTGAAGCTAAGATATAAATTAGATTGGATGAACGAACTTAATCACTATACTAATGCTAGCATTATTTTATCATTAAATTCTTGATAATAAAAGTTTTTTTTAAATTAACTACAAGAACCATGGAGGTTTTCATTTGGGAGGTCTTTGAGGGATATGGTGACATCTGGTCTTTATAATATGGCAATATTTGTGATTTCAATTCCTTTGCATGGCCTAATGGGCTTTACCTTTATTTGGGATTTTCCCTTTATTTAGTATAAACTCTAATCTAAGGTAAGGTAGATAAGTTGGTCAATCAGAAATGAATCAGCAATTTCAACGCCATGGGATCAATCTACATGGATTCAGCGTTGAAATATTTTCACCTGTGAGTAAACCCATATATTTTTTGGTGCCCGAAGAGTTTCATTGCTGCACATGAGTAAATACCCATATAGCATTTCACCACTGCACCTGCGAGTGAAAAACTCATAATATCACCCAGATTATCGCTTTGTGCTTCACCATCGCACCTATAAGTAAATACCCATACAGAATGTTTCCCAAAAGACCACGATCTTGGATGTACCCTAGGGATTAGCTTGGATCAGAAGAATATAGCATTTTCCAACTACCATTAGAAACACAAAAACCCTCCTACAAATGCAGAACCAAAACCCTTGTTGAGAGTATGATGGTGCCACCCGAATACTCAAATGAATAGTCATCTTTAGTCCATTGGATTTGTTTTCTTTACACTGATATCCCAACCTCTACTTCTTCCTTTCAATTTATGCAACAACAAAATTCCTTCGTAGCAATTCTTGGAGAACATCTTGGACAAGTGAATGGAGTGGAAAAAGATAGCTCCTCTCCTACTGTTGATGCGACTGGTGACAAGGCTAAGGTTGAGGTGTTTGACATACATGGAATGTAGACAATGTGTCAATTTTGGTAAGAGAATTACTATAATTAAAATTCTTCAACGACTGACAACGTGTCAATTTTTGGAATAAAATTACTATAATTAAAAATATTCAATTATTTGAAATACATTGTTATATATCGATAATATCAATTTTATTTACTACATATTTTGTTTTTTTCAATGCATGTTTTGTGAGTCAAATGATACATTTGAATTTTAGAGAAAGGTAAATAGTTCATCATGTTTATTGAGTAAGTTAAATAGTACCTCATGTTTATAGATTATATAGTGCATGTGCAAGAAAATCACAATTAAGAGTACCTCATTTTTCACCCTTCCGCTGCCTATTGCCTTGCCCACACATGAAGATCTATGTCACTGGAAAAACCTATTTATTAGCCTGCTTATGTTTCTAGGTTAGTCTAATATTATGCCACTAAGATTACTCATTTCTATCCCACTTATTTGTATCCTTAATGTTATTTTTAGATGCAACTTTAATTCTCAATATGTTCATCACTACATGGGAAAAATAACATTACTCATTTATATCCCACTTATTTGTATCCTTAATGCTATTTTTAGATACAGCTTTAATTCTCAATCAATTAATCATGAAATGGGGAAAATAACATTACCCATTTCTATCCCACTTATTTGTATCAGTAATTCTATTTTTAGGTGCAACTCTAATTCTCAGTCGATTCATCATGACATGACATAGGAAAAAGAACAATTTCTTCCACTTCTCTCTTACTTTATCTCTAATTTTCTTTTGGTCTTTATGCATACATATATAATAAGGAGAGTGGAAGAAGATTAACTCATACCCTTACTCACTGATATAGGAAAGAAGATAAGCTCATATATTTAAGGGAATACTCATACAAAACGTCTTTCTAATACACACATAAAGCTTAGCCATGAATCTTTTGCCTTGCCCTAGTTGACATACATTTACTTTCTTCATTAAGTACTAAAGAGAGAAAGAAATATGTAATCAAGATTTGTTATATTAAAGGATATCTCTATCAAGGGATATAGATACCACTCTTAATACATAATCTAGTGCACTATTACTAAATGAAATGCTAACTTTCGTTGTAAATTGGGGAAGGTAGGAAACTCACTCACTAAGAAGAATACGAGGGCAAGAATTGGGCATCTTCTGCTTCCTCTGTTTTCGTTGGATATGTATTCACCATTTTCACATGCTTAAGGGGAGCTTCTTAGGGCGGCTACACCCTCCTGGTCTCCCTTCTATGCATAGGTCCTAACTGCGATGGTAACAAAAGCGTCGCTAGGTACCTCTCTATCAATAAAACAAATTCCAATTAGTTTACATTCTGATTTCATATGTAGGAGATATAGTGGTATGAATCTCACGACCTGCTGGGGCGCACAATTTTCATGGTTTTCGGGCATTTTTTAATGCAAAATGAAACTGTATAATTCTCTCTCACAGGTCTGCCAATTAAGAAACACTTTCAATTTGACACAAACACTACAGACCAAACAACCTTCTGCCCTTGTATAGACATATTAGCAGCATGCAACGTTAAGTGGCATGCTTCAGACTTACTGTTAAAACACACACATGGTGGAGGAGAATGTAAACACACACATGGAAAGATAAGTATTATTCACCATAGATGTCTATTTATGTTACATTGGTGTGACCCTTGGATCCATCTTCCAAGGTCACTTAGACTTCTTTGTGACTATTTGGCTTCCACACCTACCCAATAGAGGATTAGGTGTCCAACATTCCCCCCCTTAATTTGAAGGGGTATGTGTGAGTCCAAGAAGAGAGTTGTAATACAAATATGCAAAGTATGCATGGAAACACTTAGGATGAATCATTTTTTTTGTGAGATGGTATGATCGGGATAAAGAGAAATGAAGGGTTCTTTGATCCGGAAAAGGGAAGTAGTAGGAAGAGGTCAAATGAAAGAGGGAGCAATTAAGGGTTCCTTACTCTGGAAATTAGAAGAAAGCATATAAATGAAAAATAGTAAAGACAGGGTGCTTTTAACAAATCCCGAAGTAATACTACTATACATTCATTAAAATTTAGAACACATAATGGATTTCATGTAACAAAGAAAGAAAAACAATGACAAGAAGGAAATACTTCACTTCAATAGCTCATCACATGAATCCTAAAATATGATGCTAGTTGATCTGGTCTAGTCTTCTACTCTAAATTTGAAACATAAAAGCCTTCAAGTCCACAAAAATGACTATAAAAATATTCAGTAATTTATTCCACACTAATACTTCTAAAGATAAAGTATTTATACATAATTGTTTACAAAATATCCTAGAATGCTTCTAGGAATTATCTAAGGGAAATAAAAATATCTTTACAACAATAATAGAGACAACTTCTTAACAAATTAGCAAGTTGTCCTATCTATCCAAAAGAAATAGTAACTGATTATGGATAAGGTGTAGTCGACTCCCTTGGTGTCCTTCTTGTTAGATTTAGATATTTCAAGTTAGTTTTGAAATCTGATCTCGATTTAATCGATACTCTTATCGATTCTCTTTTAATCTCTTATACTCTTTAACCGTTTGTAAAATATCTTTATCGTTTATCCAAAATATGTTTGATCGCAATTTCAGCAACCGTTGTCACCGTTATCTTTTCTCGTATTTTTACCTTTTATAGTACATCTATTTTAATGACCGCCAATCTTCCTCACTTGAATTTGTATTTTCTTCAACTTCCGAAGTTTTCATCTACTTCGTGTACCCGTAAAAGGTTGGTTTAATAACAAAAAAATGTTTTATTTCATGCCGTAAATAGAATAAGTCCTCAAAAATTATGAGTAAGACTTTTTCCCGTTGGAATGCCTTATCCACCACCCGATTTTTCAACTTGCTCCTTGGCATATTCTCATATATGAAGGGTGTTAACTTACATTTAACCCTCATTTTACTTAGAATCCCTTGTGGATCATAATTCCAAGGAAAGATTTATTCAAATCTATACTCCAATAGTTGTTTAGCTGCTTTTGCTTCTACATCCCTATGATTGCAAATGAATGGTCCTACTTGATTTTTCAATTTGAATTGTGTTTTTTTCTTTGCTGCTAAGAAATTGATAGAATCATAGTTTAATATTTGCCTGATATACTCCAAGGAAAAAAATCTCATTGATACATGTTTGGGCAGCTTATAGGGCAACAAATTGGATCCAAACACTCTAATCTCAGTATGTTTTTCATATAACTCAGTATGTTTTTCATATAAGTACCAATCACCAGTCTTGGTTTGCTCTGACAACTGTAAAATCTTCTTCATCTCATCACTTACCCTTGGCTGCTCTGTATTTGTTAATATTTTGATCAATGGATGGATGAATGAATCTGAAAAATCTACATATGTGAACTCTGTGGACTCTTTCTTGATCAAAGAGGTCCATAAAATAACTAAAAAAGGATTCCCTTCTACATCAAGCTTTTGAAGAGCAAATGGAAATTTATCTGCTTGAAAATATAAGAACATGTGGAAGAGGAAGGAAGTGTATCTGAACACTCCTTCAATTGGAAATTTAACCATTTGGCCATGGATATTGTCTGCAATATATGCAGCATAATAAAAAATAATAGATGGAGGTTGTCTTGGGGTAAATGTAGATAAGAAACCTAAAATGGATTTATCTGTATATTATTCAGTAAAATACCTTAGAATGAATGAAAGCATGGAAATTACATGCCTTGAACCCTCTGGAAATTTTGAAGTGGAATATGGAGGATTAATTTGAGGAATTTCTACATGTAAAGGCATAGATGTTCTGAAGATGAGGAATCTTTTGGGAAAATCGAGGCCAATATACAGCTTGGTCAGGGCCTCTATGGACAAAGGGACTGCTTGAGGATCAGGTTAGAGTTGTAGCATTTGGTTGATGGATTCAACAGTAATGGTGAAAATCACTTCTTTGTTGGCATTTAATATGGCTCTCTGTTCAGGCACATAATACTATTGACATAAATTAATGACCTCTTGACATGGATGAGTAACTAGAACAACATATTTGGGAAAGTGTGATTCCCAAATACGGACTTCTTCTTCATTATCTAGGGATTTTTCATAGCTCCAGTTATGAATGTCTAGCAGATTAAATTCAACAATTGGGTCTGCTATTTTATAGTCAACATTAGTTAATGGAATGTGCTCAATGTCTATGATAGAGGGTTGTAAAGGATTTACAATAATAGCAGTCTTAGAAGTCATGGCTGGAGTTTATTTTGGCACTTTGGAACCTTCAAGATTGCTAGAACTCTGCTTTTTAGGCATTTTTCTTACTTCTGCAAGATTAAAAGTTTGCACAAGTATTTTTACTTTAGTAGAGGTTTCTTGGATAAAATATGGTCTTTCTTTGGGCTTTTCCTTCCAATTTTGGATTCTTAATAGGATATATAGACTTTTACTAGTTTAAAACAAGAAACAAGGGTTTCCTGACTTTTTCAGTGAATAATTGGGTAAAAAGTCTTTTGAATTTAGGCAAAAAGGCTTAGGATAACTTCAGAAAATTTCAGGGCTAAATTTGGTGTTTAAAACAGGGTGCAGCATAAACAGGGATTTTTCATAAATTTTGACAGGGTTTGGCCTATTTTTTGGACTTTTTGATAGGGTTCTATGAATCTATTTTGAATTCGGATTGGAATTAATTTTTAAAGGTATTTTTTAAAACTAAAATCAGGCTCAAATTTTGGAAGAAAACCTGTTATGCGCAGGTACAGGGTTTTGAAGAAGTTTCAAAGGTCTTTTGAACGGATTAAACGACTTCTTTCTGATCTCTGGAACAATGTGAAGCTCCTCTACAATCTTTAATGGTAAAAGGTTGAAATTTTCAAGCTTTTGGCATAAAAAATGGCGGGAATTGTTGTTTAATAGTTGGGGTGGCTTATACAGAGGTTACGCGTAGAAAGAGAGGAAATGAATGTGTTTCCAATGTTTTTAGGCATATTAGGGCTAACAGGCGCCGACAATTAATGGAGGTCAAGTCATAAAACTGATGGTTTTTGAGCTCAAATGGATCTAAACCACGTGCGGTTATCGCGCGCCATTTCGGTGATAATTTGTTTTGGAGGAAACCAACGCGATCCAATGAGAATGGACCACGTGGAGGAGAGAGGAAATTACAATACCACCTATTTCGCGTGGAAACGAGATGGGGAATATCACGCAAGTTTATTTGCGATATGGAGTTTCCGTCGTCAAATCTTGGGGTTCGATTGCGAACGGCCTAGATTTATTGGGAAAGTAGCATCAGGATTTGGTAGTGGGGTCGGGGTATATTAATGGGATAGGGATTTCATACATGCGGGGATAGGTTTTAAACCTTAGAAATAAGCGTTTTAATCAAGTTTAAAACCTTAAGTTTATATGATGGGCGAGACTTTAAGGTTTATATGTTAGATTAAAACATTTACACAATGTTTCAATCATACATATGCACGGGCCTTTATTATATAGTTTTTCAAACTGTTTTGACATTTGTTTAAAACTATAGGGGGCGGGGTATTTGTTTTATTGATATGTTTGAACCAATGGGATTTGGGCGGGGTTTATATTTCACACATGGAGTATTTAAACATTGGTTTAAACATAAAATAGAGGGTTTTGAGGGTTATTTAGAATAAAAAGATTTAATACTATACAAGAGGGTGTAATTAGGGATTTAATAAATAAATTAGAAGTTAATATGAAAGGGATAATGTCTATAATGAATAAAAACACATGTTTAACTCTAAGTAAAGTGAAAATAAGCATAGCTTGTCTTTGTTGTATTTCTCCACACTTAACTTAGGATTAATGCATTTTAAGGGTTTATGAATGATTTTTGAAAGGGAATGAAATTAGTTATTTAGGGTTTCACTTTTACTAAGTAAAAATGGGTTTTTACTAAGGAAAAAGGGATTATGATTATGAATGAAGGATAAATGCTGATGAATATGGGTTTTGTGTAGGAATTCAATATTTTTAACCAATCAGTCATTGAGCCTTGGGTCCGGTCCCAACAGAAGTCAGAGAAATGCTCTGAGCCTTTTTAACTGATAGTTTATAATAATGAATAATTGTAGGGGAGGGCAAATTAGTGATTTTTGCCTGATGATGCTTTATTACATGCTTGCACAACTTCTTTCTACCTACCCATATTTATTTCTAACATTTTTACTTCATTTTCATGGGTGCATTTAAGCTTGCAACCCGAAATCCATTTTCTTTCAAAGCAAAAAAACTATCTAAGTCTAACCTTGCTTCATCTGAGGGCTAATATTAAACTATTGAGCTCCTCATTTATTCTCTATCTTAACTACTGATTTGTCAAGTTTATACTGTTTAACATATCTCTATTCTCTATCTAAAACATGAAATCCAAAGCATGAAAAGTTAAGATTAAACTGTTTAACTAATCATGGATTATGGCATTTATTGACAATCTGCACATAATCATTATTCTTGCAATAAAGTAGATAGTAGTGGCATTTTGACTTGTTCACTTTCAGGTCTTATTTTCATCTCTTTCTCTTTTTGGGTCTATCTTTTTCTAAGTCCTTTTATCTTTCTTTTAGGACTTTTACCCTCTTTTATTTTTTTTATTATTTTTCATTTTTCAAAATATGGGAAAACAAATCCGTAAATCAAGGAATGTACATATTTACAAGACTATCATAGTCAATTAAAAATTATGAACCCTATTATTATAGGACCCTAACAGATTCCTCTTCATTGACGCTTTGTTCCTCTTCCAACTTCTGAATTGAAGATTCATCCCTAGTGATCACTCTAAATTGTGGACAAGGATTTAAGAAGATCCTTGTCGTGACATACCCTCCAAATGGCTTCTTTAACATCATGTTTTTTTAGATCTTGTTGGGCAAATGGATTTTTATTGTTTTTTTTTTTAATATTTTGATAATATATCCTTCTAATCTCTATCCTAGGCATAAGAAAACTTAACTAAAAGAAATACTATGTTTTTGTCTTCTTTTTTTTATGTGTTTTCTAAACAATCTTCCTAATTGACTCTGTTGAAGTATGCTTCCCCGGCAACGATGCCAAAATGTTGTGTCAATTTACTGGGTAAATTAAGACAAACATTTAATTATCAATCCGGGTTTGTAGAACTTAGAAGCATCTCCAAAATATATGGATTTCAACTATAGTCAAGTTTAGAAGATGAATTATTAAAAGGAAATG
This sequence comes from Pinus albicaulis, assembly GCA_034641835.2. Taxonomy (NCBI): domain Eukaryota; kingdom Viridiplantae; phylum Streptophyta; class Pinopsida; order Pinales; family Pinaceae; genus Pinus; species Pinus albicaulis. Next base: position 1,511 of record JAXQQM020085026.1, on the reverse strand, counting down.
CATATTACAAATATAAACCTAACTTAGATGATTTCTAAATTCAAGTGTGCAATCAGAAGCAGAATAATCTCCTAACTTAAGATATTTGTTTGTCCTTATCTCACAAGATTACCTCATGAATTAGAAATAAAAAACTACTTAACTAAACAATAGATTAAGATACATGAAGTAATAATTGAAGAGGCTCTTCACTGAAGAGGTCTTGATTGTCCTTCACCATATATTCATTTATCAGTAATGTTATTGTTAAAACATGAATTCATAAAAAACAAGAAAGATGAATCTTAGTTTTAATCCCTTAATCAGATAGAAGAAGTATTTAATTTTAAATATTGGTTTGTCTCTTTGTATGCAGAATAGAAACAAGATTAAGATCCATCAGCAATCAAAGCATGTAAAGGCATGTAAAGATGAATTCTAACTGAAAATCTTGATTCGATAGAAAGAGTGTTTAACTTTAAACACTTGTTTGTCCTTTCATATGCAGGTTAAGAATGATCATTAGATTCATCAATACTTGAAAATAATCAACATAAACAAATTAAACATAAGCAAACTAATTCAGAAATTGCAGCTATGAAATAAACTAAGAAGTGTACGTAGCTCGGCGTGGGGGCCCTCCACCCTTGCCTCGTACACTGAGAGTAATTTCAGCTACTAAAACTTATTCAACTCTCATGCACAAGTAAATAATAAATTATGTCTTCAATTAACTTCAGAAAATAAGAATCTCAAAGTCTCAAGTTTCTCCTACTATCTTCTTCCCTTCTTCTACATTTCTCTATATTCCCCTACTTGGAGAAACAACACTCCTATTTATACATGAGTGCTTTGAAAACAAGATAAGCGACTCATAATTACAAATCCACTTTTCTCTCAACCAATATCCCTACAATTACAAGATATGATCCCTTCAAATCCTCACTCATATCTCACAAATCTTGGATGAGATATGTTATCCAAATCTCCATGATCTTCTCCTTGGAATCTTCCATCATCTTCTCCTTGGAATAAGCTTGAGCAATTATCCTTCAAATTATTAAAATGGTGGAGGAAATATTTGAGAAGCTTTTTGAATAATCCTTCCCAATAATTCTACACATTACAAAGCTCATCTACATTTGAGATATTAGTGAAATATGTCAATTTTCCAATAATTAATCATACATTCTCTTATAATATTAAAAATATATATATTGAAAAACAATGAGGTGAACCCATGTAAATGGTATGATGAATGATTAAATGAGGTGATGGAATGTGAGGAATGGCGAGGATAAACATGATGAAAATGTGACAATTACGAGACTCAACAAGAAGCATCCCGAACAAATCATTCATTATCCCAGGTAGCCTCATCTCAGCTAAAGTGCTTCCACTGCACTTTAACCTAGGTGATGGCTCGCCTTCGGAGCATGATTTCTCTCCGATCAATTATACACTGAGGCTCGACAGAAACTCGTCGTCCGACTCGACTTGCAATCAAAAAACTTTGAGTTAATTTCTCATAA
>JAXQQM020071015.1:0-80452 GCA_034641835.2 Pinus albicaulis | reverse complement strand
CTACTCCAAACCTCCAATTTGTGTGCCAACCTTATTTGTCTCATAGCACAGAAGGATTTTCAAATTTTCACGTTAATCATCCTTTATTTCACTGTGTCTCTCTTTTATTTTGACAAATTCCTCATCCATCTCATCACTATCTCTCTGATTTTGGAGACTGTAAACCTTTACTTTTTCATAACACAAAATACCTCCTTCAATTTTGACAAAGCCTCATCCTCTAATCATTGTTTCTCACTGTTGATTTAGCAAACAAGGGGTGCTTTGAAACCACTGTTTTATGTATTTAACATCTTCAATTTGAAATGATAAATGTTCATGTTTTAATCACTGCTTTCTTTGTGGTTAAAACAACAAAGGGACTAATTTAAAACACTGCTTCAAATGCTCCTTCAAACTGATCATGAAGCCCTTCACAAACTTTGTTTTTCTTCTAGAGGTTTGTGCAAATCCTTGACTATTTCATATCACAAAAATACCTCTTTTTAAACTAACAAAACCCTCATCTCTTATTCACTGTTTCTCTATGTTTATTTGAAACAAAAAGGGACTTATTTGAAGTCATTGTTTCTTTGATCATGACAAACATGGTATGTTTAAAAAACAAGATATGTTTCTTCCTTTTACTTTCTCTAAAAAACCTTTCAAACTTTCAACAAGCCTCTAAACAAATAACTTTCTTCCTCCAATAAATCACTGTCTTGTCCTCCTTTATGCCAAACAACAAGTTTTGGTCAAATGAAAAACAAACAGTCAATTGATTATTGTGCTTGGGCAATGGAGTGAGAAGAATACCTTAAAAATGCTTAAGGTCCCTTTTTGATTGGTTGAAAAGCTCTCAAAAGATTTTTTGAAGGCTTTTAGGTGAGTTTGTGACCGGTGCTACAGACGCGCCACGCGCCGCGCATCAATAGGAAGCCTTTGTATTTTCTCTCCCAGGCGCGCCGCGCAACTTTTCAAACGCGCCGCGCACTTTTGTAGCCCGTTTTGGAGGCCTTCCCGGTGTCAGAATTGGGCATGAGATGGCTTTTTGAAAATATATGGAAGTATAATTTCCAGAAAAACTTGAATTTTTTCATTTGGTGTCCATTTGGTGGTTCAAAAATTTATTTTCCCAACACTGGTCAAAACTGGTGAATCCTGCTGCAGAAATGCATAGTGCTGTTTGTAGGCCACTTTTGGATGCCTTCCCAGTGTTGGAATTGGGCCCGAGATGGCTTGTTGGAAAGCTATGAAATTCTACTTTCCAAATATTCTTGATTTGTTTCATTTTGTGTCCATTTGGTTGTTCAAAAATTTACTGTCCCAACACTGGTCAAAAATGGTGAATGCTGGTGCAGAAATACATAGTGTTGTTTGCAGGCTACTTTTGGATGTCTTCCTTTTGTCGGAATTTGGCCCGCGATGGCTCGTTGGAAAGCTATCGAAGTCTAATTTCCAAATATGCTAGACTGTTTTCATTTGGTATTCATTTGGTTGTTCAAAATCTGACTGTCCCAACACTGGAAAAAATGGTGAATACTGGTGCAGAAATTCTCCCGTGACATATGTATTTTTTACATTTCTCACAAACCATGATACCTGTGTAGAAACGGACGGATTTTTTTCTTATTGAACCTATGAGGGAAAAAAACCACTCTCACTTTTTTAAATTTCATCTCTGTTTGTTCAGAAACTCATTTTGAAACAAACTGTCTGGCGCTCCTTAACCTCTGTCTTTTGCAACCTTTGTCATATTGAATGGAATACTCCTCAAAATGATGTGGTAATCTATAGTTTATGAGGTAAGAAGTTCTCTAAACCATGATTAAAAACTCTATTTTTGAATCAAGAAAATCATTCACCTTTAAAACCACCGATGTAGCCCTTTACAACCATAATGCCTACATTGTTTTATAAAATGAAAAGATCATAAGATACTGCCATTTTGTCCTTCCAAACTCTGTTGTCTATAAAAGTGGCCATAAGGACTCTGTTATGCTTGATTTGTGTATAATGGGAGATTATTACAAAATACTGTTTCAGCCTTTACAAATGGTCCTTCAGACCTATCATGAAGCTTTCCTCATTATCTGCTGATGGAGGTCATGATTGATTTTCTGCTTGTCATTTTGGATATCCTCAAACAATGGTGGGCCCTCTACTTATTTATGAAGGAGGCCTATGTTTGATAACTGTCATGTGTCTTCTAAAAACTTTGTCTTTAATTTTATGGGGACATTCTTTGACTGAAAGTGAAACATTGTTTTATCACACCTTTGGCCTTATGAATGAGTTGATTTACTGTGTAAATTTTTTTGAGGAGCTGGTCCTTTATTTGTTTGTGAAGGAGGTCTACAACCTCAAAACTGGAATCCAAAATCAATTCTAGTTTGATTTCATCAAATTCCATTCTAGTGCTAATTTTCTTATCAGGTTTTGATGAGACATCCCTACAACTTGCAATGGTGTATGAAAAGTATAAACAACAGATTGACATATTGATATGCAGATGCTTGCACGTGACACTTTTCATAACCTCTTAAGAATGCTGGCCAAAGTACTTTCCCATCTTGTGATGTAAAATAGATTGAAACATTTGTTGAACCTAAATCTGTCAGCAAAATTTGGTGATCCTAGCAGCAGCCTTCTTCTTTATGATTTCTTTAGTGCATAAAAAAGACATATCTTTTTGAATTTGTTCCAAATGTGCGGTCTTTTCCAATAGAAAAAATACTCAAGCACACTTTAAAACCTGCTGATGCATCCTTTGTTTTATCCCTTGGAAGGAGGTGGCCTACAACAGTCTTGAAATCATTTAAAAACATGTTGGCCCTTTTCTTGTTCATGAAAGAGGCCACATCAGGCCTTTCTAACAATCTGCTCTTTTGCTGGAGGAGGTTATCAGCATGATGTCTTCTAACATTTGCTCTTTTGAAGGAGGTCATCATAGTCATGATATTTCATCTATTTCCAAAACTGTGTCATCTTTCCTTGAAATATATATCTCTGTTGTTTGGACAACTTTTGACTTTTGAAATATGTACTCCTACTCTCTTTTCATTTCAGCTCTCCATCTGCTTAATAATAGAAAATTCCTTCAACATGAGAGACTTATTTGGACTTGTCTCTTTGCTTTTGTTCGGATATTGTTTGTCATTCACTTTGCACCCTGCAGAGGTGCAAAAAATATAACTTTGAATCTTGGGAGCTCCTTTGGTGTCTTATGGAGATTTTTCCCAATCTTGAGCATATTCTTTTAGACTGTGAACATGCTCATCTCTTTCTGTATTATATCTTTGTAGAATTTATTATGGATTGAGACAACAATACCTCTTAGTGGCGCGACCTAGGGGTATATCACGGTTTGTTTTTTTTTTTCAAATTAAGTGCTAATTCAGGCTGGTTGGTATTGAACTAAGAATTCTGGCTCAGGCTATTTTTGTCGAGGAAGGGACTCTCTAAAGCGCCACTACCTAAATTAGGGGCAACTTTCATTGACTCTGATTGTGTTTGACAAGAAGATCAAGGATAGGAAGGGAGACACTTTGTCAAATATTGGACAGTGAGTTTCATCAGAACCAAGGGGAAAATGATAGTAGACCAGCAAGACCAAGACGGTTATAGACAGGGATATTTTGCTGAAACAAGACATGAATTTAAAACTGAAGATTGCTCTGATTATAGGCTGATAGGTAGGGCTAGGAAAGCAAAAATTTGTTTGGGGGTTTTCTAGATGAAAAATTGACATATGGAGATCAGCTTCTAGAAAACTCCGCTAGGAATCTAGTCATCAACAACAGGTGAAAAATACTGATGGCTAAAAGTGGCTCCATTTGGGGAGGGAAACTCCTTTTTAGGAGGTGTCCAGAATTGCAGATCTTTGGCTTATGAATACCAGTGCCTTATCCATTGGCGCAGATTTCATTCTTTCTTGATGCCATTTCTGAAAATTGACAGCATGATTAGCATTAAGGACATTTCTACCTACCCAGCTATATTCCCTAACATTTTTTCTTCTTTCGGGTGCATTTGGACTAGCAACCCTTTGGCATAATATTTTTGAAAAACGACACTATCTAATTCTACACTTATATTCGTTGGGAGTTCAGATTAAACTGATGAACTCCTTTGTTTCTCTACCTATGCTAGATCGACTGTCAAGATTAAGCTGTTTGACAGGATTTTGTTCTCTAATCTAAAACATGAAATTGAAAAATCATCAAATCAGGGTTAGACAGTCTGATTTGTCATGTACTTGTGGCATGAAAGACAAGCTGCACACAAATATTATTTTGCATAAAATGAAAACTAGGCAAAAAACGAGGCTAGGATACACAATTTGTTTTTCATCCCCGCTTCCCTCTTTGGTTATGTTTTGAGCATGTGGAACCAGTATATTTTCCTAATCTACTCTCTTTGATAATTCAAGCTTACACAATGTTGACCATCTTTTCCACTCACTAACTTATCAGCAAATAAATTTAAAACATGTTTAGCTATGATTAGGCTAGATAACAGAAAAAGACATTTGAGCACTTAGAGTAGCGGCATTTAGACTTGCTCGCTTTCAGCATGAATATTTTTGGGTATGGGGTTGTACCATTGCTTTTAGAAACTGCCCTCTTTTTCTACTTTTTACTGTTTTTTTATTTTCTTATTTTTCACTTTTTCTTCAAACAGTCTAGAACTGAAAAGATGCTCACAAGGCTGAGCTTATTTTCCACTATTGTCTATCTATCCTAATCTAATCTATACACAATATACATTTTTTTGGTGAACTCTCTTTTCCAATGTAACCAGTCAAGTAGATGATTACATGGGTGACTCTGGTTTAGTTCTTTCATGATGTTGAAGTAATGAAAAGGCCACCTCCATTTGGCTTGTTTTCGGACAGTAGTGCTTAAGTTTTTCCTCATACTTTGCAGCAAACTGTTCATGGTAGAACACAATACTCCTTCTTTAAAGGTTTCTAGGGAAACAGCAAAGGGGTCTTCGAATAATAGCTGGACTAGAGGATTTGAACAATAGACCTCATTTAGGATTACTCCCTCCTTTACTTGACTAACCTTGGGATTCTTTTGAGAAAGAACCCCTTCTCCCTCTTTATGATTATCTGATTTGGAAACTTCAGAAAGTAATGTTATGCTACCTTCAAGCAATCTTGGTACACCCTGATTTAGTGAGATGATTCCTGTTTGTGAGCCATTATCCTGATGAGTAGGACTATTCGTTAGCACCAAATCTTCTTGAGAATAAATTTTAGTATCAGAATCAGTCTGTTCTGTACTTTTAGTATAAGAAAATTCATTAGTAGATAAATCAACAGTAGAACACATATACATATATTCTTTACAAAAAGGTTTGGATGCTGGCTGTATGCTTAGGATATCATTGGTTTCTTCTTTTGTTGAAAGGGGTGGTGTCTTTCTCTTTTTCTCGGTGGAACTATGTTGTCTTTCTTCATTTTTTGAATGCTCACAAGGATGAATGTCTTTTTGAGGAAGTATATCAACCTTAACAACAATTTGTTCTATTTTTTCTTTATGAGAAATTTCTTTAGTAGGTAAGGCAGTAGTGGATAACATTTGATCTCTTTCCTTTTCAGTTAAAGGAGGAGGTATTTTCTGTTTTCTTTGGATTGGGCAACAATTTCTTTCCATTTTTTGTGGAAGTTGATCTTGTGGCTAAATGTCCTCCTTTATTTTACAAGGAAAGGTAGATGGATTGTTATTTGTTTCAACCTTTTCAAAGAGCTCTTGTGGATCCTCTTATTTTTTGATGGATCTCATCTGGGATTAACTCTTCTTGGTCATCTTGATGGTTAGTATGGGTAAGAAAATTATGGATCTCCTCTAAATAATCCTCAAGATGCCAATCTCCTAATTTTTCATCAATGCTTACAAGGTGTTGTATGAGGTTTTCAGATTGATCACAACAATTTTCAGCCAATGATAGAGATGGAAAATGCCCTATATAGTGTTTAAAAAATACTTTGTGGAAATCCTTCAAAGAAAACAAGATGCCAGGTTCTAGGCCTTCATACCATTCTCTTGCCTTTCCTTCTAATGTACCCATGAACATTTTCATGAGGCAGTCCTCATGCCATTCAACCTTTAACCTCCATACATGTATATGAAAATTGATGAGGTGTAACAATGGGTCATCAACATTTTCATCTCGAAAGATAGGTAGGTTTTCTATCCAATTTACGTCTTTAGGGATTTTGTGTTGGAATCCAGGGATATGTTCTCTGCTCATCGGAGCATATCTCCTTTGTGTCCTTGGATCCATCTTTGTTAATCAGAAAGGATCACTGTGTCTTTTCAACCAGTCTAAATTTCTCTACCAGTGGAGTCTTTTGGTCTAATGAAGGTTGTGGAGTTGCCAGGTGGAGGATTTGAACTGTGTTGTCCACCATCAGCATGATTGGGATTGCTTAATGCATTCCCAGGAGATTTTATAAGGACTAGTGGAGTAATAGGCCTACTGGAGGCTAGTGGAGTCGCCAGGTGGAACTTGGTTGTTTCTGTAGGGATGTAGCTGTAGTCCACCACCAATAACTAGGGAAAAAGCCAATCTAGGGATGTTTTTGGGGTTTTTTGAGTTTTATGTGTAGCCTATGGTTTATTAAAGTATTCTAAACATGTTTCATCGCTTTGCTAGGGTGGTGATAACAAAAAGAGTTTACTCTAAATGATTCTATGGACTGCTTTCCTGTTTAAGTTTTAGAGACTAATGAATCTACAAGTGTTTGCTAGGCTATTATGTACTCAGTTAGTCCCACCGTGATCACCATTATGTCAGTGAGTTGTGGGATAAGTAAACAAGATAGCATTTTCAAAGGTCTCTAAAGGTTTAGGGAAACTAAGCTTGTTTATCACTTAGAGTCCCACCGTGATCGCCATTATTTTAGTGAGCGGTGGGATAAGTCAACAAGATAGTATTTTCAAAAGTCTCTAAATATTTAGGGAAACTAAGTTTGTTTATCACTCAGAGTCCCACCGTGATCGCCATTATGTTAGGGTCCCGTGATTTGGCTGATTGGCAAGCCAAATGACAGTGTAACATCAAACCAGTCTTTGGAGCCCGAGGACCTAGCCTTCCTGGACTCAGAGAGGGCTCTCTCTATTTGTGTAAGGGATATCTGTGTGTTTGCTTATGGTGTTCTAATTTTAGGCTAGTTATGAAGAAGGTTTTTGGTTTTGGTTTTTAGGTTGTGAGGGATGAATTGATCAAAGATATAAGATAGGTAAAAAGATGTCAGATCAACTGGGCTATGGGGTCGAAGACGTCAAGAAAGCTATCAGATGGTGATACAAGGTTGTTGAAGGGCCAATTTGATTCGAGGTAAAATGGATCTTTGAACAAAATGGAGTAAGATTGGCATCAAGTTTGTGAATAACAAAGGATTCCAAGCATAACTAGTTTAATAGCTGACATAAACATGGTAGGGAAAACCATTAATCATGAGAAATGTAACTATAAGCTAATCAATACGTAGAAATAAACATTCAAGCCATGCATAGAGATATATAACTCTCTAACTTTTGGAAATGGCTATCAGACTTTGGGAAATATACTTAAGACAGAAAAACAACTCAAATCACTATGCCGAAATGCCTAAACATAGTACTTCAAGTTATTGGGAACTTTGAAAACAAGATTTCATAGTCTTAGGCAAAGGGAAATATCAGAACAAGACCTCCTTGATTCAACAAATGAAAATCTAATTAGTCAAAGAGAAATTTCATGGATGGAGCTATGGCTAGCCACGAGTAAGTAGGGCATACCGTAAATCGTACTTAGCATGCATAAAACCATGAATGAAACAAGCAACAATATCCTTAATTTATTAAAGAGCAATCAAGAATTCTTTAATGTGACTAAGAATGAAGAAAACATGGAAGCTATGAAGAAACAGGAAATTTGAGGTGCCTCCAAGGGCATGTTTCAAATTTGTTCTCTACTGTCCTATAGCAAGCAAGAACGTGGATTTATGAATGAAAACTAAGAAACAAAACAAAAAGAGAGACACTATACCATTCTACCAATTCATGGAATCCAACAATAATCCTCTTTCATCATCCAAGAACATCCAAGAGACTATCCAAAAGCATGAGACAAGTATTTCTTCCAAAGCTTATTTGACCATATATTGCTTCTATTCATCAAGTTCAGCCTTGTTTACAATGAAATCCTTTGGAATATATAGGCCAAAGTTAGGAAAACCTCTTAGTTCAACTTGCAATCTCATTGGCCTATCCAAAATATCTTATTTTGTCCTTGAGGCTTTGCAAAGCCAAAGGCACAAAATATCTTGTAAAATATCTAAAAAATGTTAAAAGAGGGAAATAAATTGACTTTTCATAACTTCTCATGTAGAAAAATAGCTAAACGCGCATGAGGAAAAAGTAGTTTTGAAAGGTTCAATTTTTACAAAAATACTCAAAAAATACATCATCAAAAGGTCCCCTGACTTGCCGGAAACTTTTGGAAGCCTTCCCGATGTCAAAACGAAGCCCGTGATGGCTCATTGGAAAGCTCTGAATGTCTAACTTCTGGAACAACTTGAATTTTCCCAATCTGATGCCTCAAATTCCTCCAAAAATAGGACTGTGTGTAAAAACCCAAAAAATAGGCCTTGCTGATATGTGGGCAGAGTGTCGAAAAAGTGAGTGTTTTTTGCATCTTTGGGGGACCAAAACAACTTCAAATGCTCTAAAAATTTATGAGTAGATGCCCCTAAATTTAATGCATCCAATGGTACCACTTCTAAGAGTTGAGGATGCTCCAAACTAAAATTTCGGCGCCCATGATTTTATGCAATTAGGCCCAAAAATGTCGAAAAACAAGAACATGTCAAAATTTGCTCAATTTTGGTGAGCAAGTCCCTCAAGGATTTTTAGAAACATTTCTAGAAGCTCGGGCCAAAATTCCAAGCCTAAAGGTTTCTTTCTCTTTTTTTCTCACCAAGCACCCTCTTTGGGAAGTTTTGAGCTTTTCTTGGTGTTCTTCTTTGTTGTTTGGCATTCTAGCTTTGGTGAAGAAGTCATGGCCCCTTGCCTAGGAGAGGCAAATAGCACATGCTTTGGAGAATGCCCTTCATGATCCATGTTTTGTATTTTCTTGCCCTCATTATTGATTGCTTGAGGGCTGCCTTGTTTGTCTTTGTCATTGCCTTCTTTATGACTGTCATGCTCTTTCCCTTCACTGTTTTGTGCTTCATCACCCTTATGTTTATTGTTGTGTTGGCTACCATAATGTTCCCTTTCAATGTGGAAAACTACCACCAAGCTCTGAAAAAAGACTTGAACAGCACACAGTCCTTGCTTTAACACCACAATTAAATTTATAAGCAATTTGGCATGAACCCCTGTATGCCCTGTAGTGAAAGTTTTCCAAAGAAATTCAAAATGCCCTTGCTGGGTAACTTTGATTACAAAAAACAGATACAATGCCCAACAAACATTAATATCTAAATAGTACAAGACATGATGGATGTAACCACATGTCATTCTGTAAATACAAGTGTGGCATGGCAATAATGCTAACACTACCTGGAACTTGAATGAAATCATACTTGACAAATTGAATTCAAACTTCACAGCAGAAGGCATTATTTTAACAAATCCTGCATGAACATGTACAAAAATGCTTCCTCGAAACTTACATCTTGTTCCACCACAGGAACTGCTTCAAAACCCTACCAGCACATGTGCTACTTCGTTGTGATTCAGTCTTCATTAGCAAGAAACTCCCTGGAGAGAGATGGCTCGTTGGAAAGATATGGAAGTATAATTTCCAGAAAAACTTGAATTTTTTCATTTGGTATCAATTTTATTGTTCAAAAATTCATTTTCCCAACACTTGTCAAAACTGGTGAATCCTGGTGCAAAAATGCATAGTGTTGTTTGTAGGCCACTTTTGGATCTCTTCTCGGTGTCGGAATTGGGCCCGAGATGGCTTGTTGCAAATATATGAAATTATGATTTCCAAATATGCTTGAGTTGTTTCATTTGGTGTCCATTTGGTTGTTCAAAAATTGACTGTCCCAACACTGGTCAAAAATGGTGAATGTTGGTGCAGAAATACATAGTGTTGTTTGCAGGCTACTTTTGGATGCCTTCCTTTTGTCGGAATTTGGCCCGAGATGGCTTGTTAGAAAGATATGAAAGTATAATTTCCAAATATGCTTCATGGTTTTCATTTGGTATCCTTTTGGTTGTTCAAAATCTGACTGTCCCAACACTGGAAAAAATGGTGAATCCTGGTGCAGAAATTCTCCCATGACATCTGTATTTTTTACATTTCTCACAAAAAATGATACCTATGCAGAAACGGAAGGAGGGTTTTCTTCTTGAACCTATGAGGGAAAAAAACCTCTCTCACTTGTGTAAATTTCATCTCTGTTTATTCATAAACTCATTTTGAAACAAACTGCCTGGGCGCTCCTTAACCTCTGTCTTTTGCAACCTTTGTCATATTGAATGGAATACTCCTCAAAATGATGTGGTAATCTATAGTTTATGAGGTAGGAAGTTCTCTAAACCATGATAAAACACATTTTCAGATCAAGAATCTCATTCACAAAACCACACGATATAGCCCTTTAGAGCCATAATGCCTACATTGTTTTATAAAATGAAAAGGTCATAAGATACTGCCATTTTGTCCTTCCAAACTCTGTTGTCTATGAAAGTGGCCATAAGGACTCTGTTATGCTTGATTTGTGTATAATGGGAGATTATTACAAAATACAGTTTCAGCCTTTACAAATGGTCCTTCAGACCTATCATGAAGCTTTCCTCATTATCTGCTGATGGAGGTCATGATTGATTTTCTGCTTGTCATTTTGGATATCCTCAAACAATGGTGGGCCCTCTACTTATTTATGAAGGAGGCCTATGTTTGATAACTATCATGTGTCTTCTAAAAACTCTATCTTTCATTTGATGGGGACATTATTTGATTGAAAGTGAAATACTGTTTTATCACACCTTTGGCCTTATGAATGAGTTGATTTACTATGTAAAGTTTTTTGAGGTGCTGGTCCTTTATTTCTTTGTGAAGGAGGTCTGCAACCTCAAAACTGGAATCCAAAATCAATTCTAGTTTGATTTCATCAAAGTCCATTCCAGTGCTAATTTTCTTATCAGTTTTTGATGTGATATCCCTACAACTTGCAATGGTGTATGAAAAGTATAAACAACAAATTGACATATTGATATGCAGATGCTTGCACGCGACACTTTTCATAACTTCTTAAGAATGCTGGCCAAAGTATTTTCCCATATTGTGATGTAAAATAGATTGAAACATTTGTTGAACCTAAATCTGTCAACGAAATTTGTTGATCCTAGTAGCAGCCTTCTTCTTTATGATTTCTTTAGTGCATAAAAGAGACATATCTTTTTGAAGTTGTTCCAAATGTGCAGTCTTTTCCAATAGAAAAAATACTCAAGCACACTTTAAAACCTGTTGATGCATCGTTTGTTTTATCCCTTGGAAGGAGGTGGCCTACAACAGTCTTGAAATCTTTTAAAAACATGTTGGCGCTCTGCTTGTTCATGAAGGAGGCCACATCAGGCCTTTCTAACCATCTGCTCTTTTGCTGGAGGAGGTTATCAGCATGATGTCTTCTAACATTTGCTCTTTTGAAGGAGGTCATCATAGTCATGATATTTCATCTATTTCCAAAACTGTGTCATCTTTCCTTGAAATATATATCTCTGTTTTTTTGGACAACTTTTGACTTTTGAAATATGTACTCCTGCTCTCTTTTCATTTCAACTCTCCATCTGCTTAATGATGGCCAATTCCTTCAACATGAGAGACTTATGTGGACTTGTCTCTTTGATTTTGTTTAGATACTATTTGTCATTCACTTTGCACCTTGCAGAGGTGCAAAAAATATGACTTTGAACCTTGGAGCTCCTTTGGTGTCTTATGGATATTTTTCCCAATCTTGAGCATATTCTTTTAGACTGTGAACATGCCCATCTCGTTCTGTATTAGATCTTTGTAGAATTTCTTCCGGATTGAGACAAAAAGACCTCTTAGTGGCGCGACCTAGGGGTATATCACAGTTTGTTTTTTTTGCAGATTAAGCGCTAATTCAGGCTGGTTGGTATTGAACAAATAATTCTGGCTCAGGCTATTTTTGTTGAGGAAGGGACTCTCTAAAGCACCACTACCTAACTTAGGGGAAACTTTCATTGACTCTGATTGTGTTTGACAAGAAGATCAAGGATAGGAAGGGAGACACTTTGTCAAATATTGGACAGTGAGTTTCATGAGAGCCAAGGGGAAAATGATAGTAGACCAGCAAGACCAAGAAGGCTATAGACAGGGATATTTTTCTGAAACAAGACATGACTTTAAAACTAAAGATTGCTCTGATTATAGGCTGACAGGTAGGGCTAGGAAAGAAAAAAATTGTTTGGGGGTTTTCTAGATGAAAAATTGACATATGGAGATCAGCTTCTAGAAAACTCAGCTAGGAATCTAGTCATCAACAACAGGTGAAAAATATTGATGGCTAACAGTGGCTCCATTTGGGGAGGGCAGCTCCTTTTCAGGAGGTGTCCAGAATTGCAGATCTTTGGCTTATGACGACCAGTGCCTTATCCATTAGCACAAATTTCATTCTTTCTTGATGCCATTTCTTAAAATTGACAGCATGATTAGCATTAAGGACATTTCTACCTACCCAGCTATATTCCCTAACATTTTTTCTTCTTTCAGGTGCATTTGGACTAGCAACCCTTTGGCATAATATTTTTGTAAAATGACACTATCTAATTCTACACTTATATCCACCGAGAGTTCAGATTAAACTGATGAACTCCTTTGTTTCTCTACCTATGTTAGATCGACTATCAAGATTAAGCTGTTTGACAGGATTTTTTTCTCTAATCTAAAACAGGAAATTGAAAAATGATCAAATCAAGGTTAGACAGTCTAATTTTTCATGTACTTGTGGCACGAAAGACAAGCTGCACACAAATATTATTTTGCATAAAATGAAAACTAGGCAAAAGACGGGGCTAAGATACACAATTTGTTTTTCATCCCCACTTCCCTCTTTGGTTCTGTTTTGAGCATGTGGAACCAGTATCTTTTCCTAATCTACTCTCTTTGATAAGTCAAGCTTACACAATGTTGACCATATTTTCCACTCACTAACTTATCAGCAAATAAATTTAAAACATGTTCAGCTATGATTAGGCTAGATAGCTGAACAAGACATTTGAGCACTAGTAGAGGCATTTACACTTACTCGCTTTTAGCATGACTATTTTTGGGTATGGGGTTGTACCATTGCTTTTAGAAACTGCCCTCTTTTTCTACTTTTTACTGTTTTTGTATTTTCTGCTTTTTGACTTTTTCTTAAACATTCTAAAACTAAAAAGATGCTCACAAGGCTGAGCTTATTTTCCACTGATGTCTATCTATCCTAATCTAATCTATACACAATAGACATTTGTTTGGTGAACTCTCTTTTCCAATGTAACTAGTCAAGTAGATGATTACATGGGTGACTCTGGTTTAGTTCTTTCATGATGCTGAAGTAATGAAAATGCCACCTCCATTTGGCTTGTTTTCGGACAGTAGTGCTTAAGTTTTTCCTCATAATTTGCAGCAAAATGTTCATGGTAGAACACACTACTCCTTCTTTAAAGGTTTCTAGGGAAACAAAAAAGGGGTCTTGGAATAATAGCTGGCCTAGAGGATTTGAAAAATAGACCTCATTTAGGATTACTCCCTCCTTTACTTGACTAACCTTGGGATTATTTTGAGTAAGAACCCCTTCTCCCTCTTTATGATTATCTGATTTGGCAACTTCAGAAAGTAATGTTATGCTACCTTCAAGCAATCTTGGTACACCCTGATTTAGTGAGATGATTCCTATTTGTGAGCCATTATCCTGATGAGTAGGACTATTCTTTAGCACCAGGTCTTCTTGAGAAGAAATTTTAGTATCAGCATCAGTCTGTCCTGTACTTTTAGTATAAGAAAATGCATTAGTAGATAAAGCAGCAGTAGAACACATATACATATATTCTTTACAAAAAGGTTTGGATGCTGGCTATATGCTTAGGATTTCATTGGTTTCTTCTTTTGTTGAAAGGGGTGATGTCTTTCTCTTTTTCTGGGTGGAACTATGTTGTCTTCCTTCCTTTTGTGAATCCTCACAAGGATGAATGTTTTTTTGAGGAAGTATATCAACCTTAACAATAATTTGTTCTATTGTTTCTTTATGAGCAATTTCTTTAGTAGGTAAGGCATTAGTGGATAACATCTGATATATTTCCTTTTCAGTTAAAGGAGGAGGCATTTTCTGTTTTCTTTGGATTGGGCAACAATTTCTTTCCATTTTTTGTGGAAGTTGATCTTGTGGCTGAATGTCCTCCTGTATTTTACAAGGAAAGGCAGATGGATTGTTATTTGTTTCAACCTTTTCAAAGAGCTCTTGTGGATCCTCTCTTATTTTTTGATGGATTTCATCTGGGATCAACTCTTCTTCGTCATCTTGATGGTTAGTTTGGGTAAGAAAATTATGGATCTCCTCTAAATAATCCTCAAGATGCCAATCTCCTAAGTTTTCATCAATGCTTACAAGGTGTTGTATGAGGTTTTCAGATTGATCACAACAATTTTCAGCCAATGATAGAGATGGACAATGCCCTATATAGTGTTTACAAAATACTTTGTGGAAATCCTTCAAAGAAAACAAGATGCCAGGTTCTAGGCCTTCATACCATTCTCTTTCCTTTCCTTCTAATGTACCCATGAACATTTTTATGAGGCAGTCCTCATGCCATTCAACCTTTAATCTCCATACATATATATGAAAATTGATGAGGTGTAACAATGGGTCATCAACATTTTCATCTCAAAAGATAGGTAGGTTTTCTATCCAATTTATGTCTTTAGGCATTTTTTGTGGGAATCCAAGGATATGTTCTCTGCTCATCAGAGCATATCTCCTTTGTGTCCTTGGATCCATCTTTGTTAATCAGAAAGGATCACTGTATCTTTTCAACCAGTCTAAAGTTCTCTACTAGTGGAGTCTTTTGGTCTAATGAAGGTTGTGGAGTTGCCAGGTGGAGGATTTGAACTGTGTTGTCCACCATCAGCATGATTGGGATTGCTTAATGCATTCCCAAGATATTTTATAAGGACTAGTGGAGTAATAGGCCTACTGGAGGCTAGTGGAGTCGCCAGGTGGAACTTGGTTGTTTTTGTAGGGATGTAGCTATGGTCCACCACCAATAACTAGGGAAAAATCCAATCTGGGGATGTTTTTGGGGTTTTCTGAGTTTTTATGTGTGGCCTATGAAGTTTGGAAGAGTTTCCTATAACTGAGTCATCATTTTGCTAAGATGGTGAAAAAGCTAGCTTCTACTCTTCAGACAACACTTAAGTTTTCTAAGCTTGAATGAGACTTCGAGAGTTACTAAGGAGTACTTAGATTGTCACTAACTTGGAAGGTCCCACCTTGATCGCCATTATGTTAGTGAGCGGTGGGATAAGTCAATCAGACAGTATTCTTAAGGCTGCTGGAATGTTTAGGGAAACTAAGTTTGTTTATCACTCAGAGTCCCACCGTGATCGCCATTATGTTAGTGAGCGGTGGGATAAGTCAGCCAGATAGTATTCTCAAAGGTCTCTAAAGATTTAGGGAAACTAAGTTTTTTTATCACTCAGAGTCCCACCGTGATTGCCATTATGTTAGTGTGGTGATGAGGTGGCTCAATCGGATAGTAGCCTAGAGTTTAATAAAGTAGTAAGGCCTACTAGAGGCTAGTGGAGTCGACAGGTGGATTTTTAATTGTTTTTAGGTATATGTGTATGGTCCACCACCAATACTGAAAAAAACCAATCTAAGGGAGTTTTTTGGGGTTTTTCTGAGTTCTTTATGTAGTCCTAAGGTTTGTAAGAGTGTCCTACAGCTAAGTCATCATTTTTCTAGGATGGTGAGACAACCAGATTCTACTCTTCTAAGTTTGACTGAGATTTTGAGGGTTCCTAATGGATACCTAGGATGTTTTGACTCAAATTCCCATTGTGATCGCCATTATGTTAGTGAGCGGTGGGATAAGTCAACAAGATATTATTTTCAAAGGTCTCTAAAGTTTTATGGAAACTAAGTTTGTTTATCACTCAGAGTCCCACCGTGATCACCATTATGTTAAGGTCCCATGATTTGGCTAATTGGCAAGCCAAATGACAATGTAACATCAAACCAATCTTTGGATCCCAAGGACCTAGCCTTCCTGGACTCAAAGAGGGCTCTCTCTATTTGTGTAAGGGATATCTGTGTGTTTGCTTATTGTGTTCTGATTTTAGGCTAGTTATGAAGTAGGTTTTTTGGTTTTGGTTTTTAGGTTGTGAGGGATGAAACTAATCAAAGATATCAGAAAGGTAAAAAGATGTCAGATCAACTGGGCTATGGGGTCGAAAAGGTCTAGAAAGCCATCAAATGGTGATACAAGGTTGTTGAAGGGCCGATTTGATTCAAGGTAGAAAGGATCTTTGGGCAAAATGGAACAAAATGGACACCAAGTTTGGGAACAACAAAGGATTTCAAGCATAACTAGTTTAATAGCTGACATAAACATGGTAGGGAAAACCATTAATCATGAGAAATGTAACTATAAGATAATCAATACATAAAAATAAATATTCAAGCCATGCATAGAGATATATAACTCTCTAACTTTGGGAAATGGTTATCAGACTTTGGAGAAATACACTTAAAACAGACAAACAACTCAAATCGCTATGCCGGAATGCCTAAACATAGTACTTCAAGTTATTGGGCACTTTTAAAACAAGATTGCATAGTCTTAGGCAAAGGGCAAGATCGGAACAAGACCTCCTTGGTTCAACAAATGACAGTCTAATCAGTCAAAGATAAATTTCATGGATGGAGCTATGGCTAGCCATGAGTAAGCAGGGCATACCGTAAATCATACTTAGCATGCATAAAACCATGAATGAAATAAGCAACAATATCCTTAAGTTATTAAAGAGCAATCAAGAATTCCTTAATGTGACTAAGGATGAAGAAAACATGGAAACTATGAAGAAACAGGAAATTTGAGGTGCCTCCAAGGGCATGTCTCAAATTTGTTCTCTATTGTTCTATAG
Source organism: Pinus albicaulis (assembly GCA_034641835.2). Taxonomy (NCBI): domain Eukaryota; kingdom Viridiplantae; phylum Streptophyta; class Pinopsida; order Pinales; family Pinaceae; genus Pinus; species Pinus albicaulis. The sequence goes on along the minus strand of JAXQQM020071015.1, from coordinate 63,313 downwards.
CAAGCAAGAAACATGGATTCATGAATGAAAACTAGGAAACAAAACAAAGAGAGAGACACTATACCATTCTACCAAGTCATGGAATCGAACAACAATCCTCTTTCATCATCCAAGAACATCCAAGAGACTATCCAAAAGCATGAGACAAGTATTTCTTCCAAAGCTTATATGACCATATATTGCTTCTATTCATCAATTTCAGCCTCTGTTTACAATGAAAGCCTTTGGAATATATAGGCCCAAGTGAGGAAAACCTCTTATTTCAACTTGCAATCTTATTGGCCTATACAAAATATCTTATTTTGTCCTTGAGGCTTTGCAAAGCCCAAGGCACAAAATATCTCATAAAATATCTAAAAAATGCTAAAAGAGGGAAATAAATTGACTTTTCATAACTTCTCATGTACAAAAATAGCTAAACGCACATGAGGAAAACGCAGTTTTGAAAGGTTCAATTTTTACAAAAATACTCAAAAAATACATCAGCAAAAGGTCCCTTGACTTGCCGGCAACTCTTGAAAGCCTTCTCGATGTCGAAACAAGGCCCGTGATTGCTCGTTGGAAAGCTCTGAATGTATAATTTCTGGAACAATTTTAATTTTTCAAATCTGATGCCTGGAAGTCCTCCAAAAATAGGACTGTGTAAAAACCCAACCTTGCTAATATGTGGACAGAGTGTCAAAAAAGTGAGTGTTGTTTGCATCTTTTGGGGACCAAAACAACTTCAAATGCTCTCAAAATTTCCGAGTAGATGCCCCTGAATTTAATGCATCGAATGGTACCACTCTCAAGAGTTGAGGATGCTTCAAACTAAAATGGCGGCGCCCATGATTTTATGCAATTAGGCCGAAAAATGTCAAAAAACAAGAACATGTCAAAATTTGCTCAATTTTGGTGAGCAAGTCCCTCAAGGATTTTTAGAAACATGTCTGGAAACTCGGGCCAAAATTCCAAGCCTGAAAGTGTCTTTTTCTTTTTTTTTCTCACTAGGCGCCCTCTTTGGGCAGTTTTGAACTTTTCTTGGTTTTCTTCTTTCTTGTTTGGCATTCTACCTTTGGTGAAGAAGTCATGGCCCCTTGCCTAGGAGAGGCAGATAGCACATGCTTTGGAGAATGCCCTTCATGATCCATGTTTTGTATTTGCTTTCCCTCATCATTGCTTGCTTGAGCGTTGCCTTGTTTGTCTTTGTCACTGCCTTCTTTATGACTGTCATGCTCTTTCCCTTCATTGTTTTGTGCTTCAACACCCTTCTGTTTATTGTTGTGTTGGCTGCCATAATGTTCCCTTTCAATGTGGAAAACTACCACCAAGCTCTGCAAAAATACTTGAACGGTGCACAGTCCTTGCTTTAACACAACAATTAAATTTATAATAATTTTGGCATGAACCCTTGTATGCCCTGTAGTGAAAGTTTTCCAAAGAAATTCAAAATGCCCTTGTTGGGCAACTTTGATTACAAAAAGCAGATACAATGCCCAACAATCATTAATATCTAAATAGTACAAGACATGACGGATGTAACCACATGTCATTCTGTAAATACAAGTGTGGCATGGCCATAATGCAAACACTACCTGGAACTTGAATGAAATCATACTTGAAAAATTAAATTCAAACTTCACAGTAGAAGGCATTATTTTAACAAATCCTGCATGAACATGTACAAAAATTCTTCCTCGAAACTTACATCCTGTTCCACCACAGGAACTGCTTCAAAACCCTACTAGCACATGTGCTACTTCATTACGATTCAGTGTTCATTAGAAAGAAACTCCATGGAGTAAACAATCTGGGGCATGATGATCATACACGTCCAGTGAATGCATATCCATTGCATAAATTCTATCAAGCCACAGGTTATTTGAATAACCAACTTTATAGGATGAAGCATCAACCATTTTTTCATGCCAAGTAAATGCTCCATTCACAATTATTTACATCCCAGTTGGAAGTGTGCTATGAAGAGGATGGTCATCAAAAAGACTTGTTACCAAAGAGTGCTTAGAATGAGAACAATCTGATAAAGAAAGTGATTCTACTCTATGTCACACTTCAACCAGATATCTCATGTCTCTACCTGTTGTAGTTCCATAGGAGTGAAATCCCTTTACAATGTTCAAAAACCCTTGGATAAGGTTCCTCTCTTTTAGTTTTACAGCTGCCAAAGGTCTTCCATCACATTTGATGCTCCTCTGTCCATTTTGACTCTCAAACTCAACTGATTTTTTAGCAGCCCTTTCAAGAATGGTGTCTGGCATTCCTGTAAGTCAGGCAACATTCACACCATAACTCTTTGGGCATGTACCCTAAGCCAGTTTATAAAGAAATTTCACCTCCTCCAAACCTCCAATTTGTGTGCCAACCTTAGTTGTCTCATAGCACAGAAGGATTTTCAAATTTGCACATTAATCATCCTTTCTTTCACCGTGTCTCTCTTTTATTTTGACAAAGTCCTCATCCATCTCATCACTATCTCTCTGATTTTGGAGACTGTAAACCTTTACTTTTTCATAACACAAAAGACCTCCTTCAATTTTGATAAAGCCTCATCCTCTAATCACTGCTTCTCACTGTTGATTTAGCAAACAAGGGGTGCTTTGAAACCACTGTTAAGATATCTTTTCAAACTGTTTTTAAGGACCTTTACAAACTCTGCCTCTCTAATTTTGGAGACTGCACAAATTCTTCATTATCTCACAGCATAAAAGACCTCCTTTAATTTGACCAAGCTTTATCCCTCTTACCATTGTTTCCTCTTTGTTTTAGCAAACAAATTGCTTTCAACACCACTGTTTTTTAAATTTCACACCTTCAATTTGAAATGATGACTGTTCATGTTTTAATCACTACTTTCTCTGTGGTTAAAACAAAAAAGGGACTGATCTAAAACATTGCTTCAAATGCTCCTTCAAACTGATCATGAAGCCCTTCATAAACTCTATTTTTCTTCTAGAGGTTTGTGCAAATCCTTGACTATTTCATATCACAAGAAGACCTATTTTTAAACTGACAAAACCCTCATCTCTTATTCACTATTTCTCTATGTTTATTTGAAACAAAAAGGGACTTATTTGAAATCATTGTTTCTTTGATCATGAAAAACATGGTATGTTTAAAAAACAAGATATGTTTCTTCCTTTTACTATCTCTAAACAACCTTTCAAACTTTCAACAAGCCTCTAAAAAAAAACTTTCTTCCCCCAATAAATCACTGTCTTGTCCTCCTTTATGCCAAACAACAAGTTTTGGTCAAATGAAAAACAAACAATCAATTGATTACTGTGCTTGGGCAATGGAGTGAGAAGAATACCTTAAAAATGCTTAAGGGCCCTTTTTGATTGGTTGAGCAGCTCTCAAAAGAGTTTTTGAAGGTTTTTAGGTGAGTTTGTGACCGATGCTATGGGCGCGCCGCACATCAATAGGAAGCCTTTGTATTTTCTCTCCCAGGCACGCCGCACAATTTTTCAAACGCGTCGCGCACTTTGTAGCCCGTTTTGGATGCCTTTCTGATGTCGGAATTGGGCCCAAGATGGCTCGTTAGAAATATATGGAAGTCTACTTTCCAAATATGCTTGATTTGTTTCATTTGGTGTCCATTTGGGTGTTCTAAAATTGACTGTCCCAACACTGGTAAAAAATGGTGAATGTTGGTGCAGAAAAACATAGTGTTGTTTGCAGGCTACTTTTGGATGCCTTCCTTTTGTCGGAATTTGGCCTGAGATGGCTTGTTGGAAAGATATGGAAAGCTTGGTATCCATTTGGTTTTTCAAAATCTGACTGTCCCAACACTGGTCAAAATGGTGAATCCTAGTGCAGAAATTCTCCCGTGACATCTGTATTTTTTACATTTCTCACAAACCATGATACGTGTGTAGAAACGGAAGGAGGTTTTTCTTCTTGAACCTATGAGGGACAAAAACCTCTCTCGCTTTTGTAAATTTCATCTTTTTTTGGTCAGAAACGCATTTTCAAACAAACTGCTTGGGCGCTCCTTAACCTCTGTCTTTTGCAACCTTTGTCATATTGAATGGAATACTCCTCAAAATGATGTGGTAATCTATAGTTTATGAGGTAGGAAGTTCTCTAAACCATGATTAAAACTCTATTTTTGAATCAAGGAAGTCATTCACCTTTAAAACCACCAATGTAGCCCTTTAGAACCATAACGCCTACATTGTTTTATAAAATGAAAAGGTCATAAGATACTGCCATTTCGTCCTTTCAAAATCTGATGTCTATGAAAGTGGTCATAAGGACTCTATTATGCTTTATTTGTGTGTAATGGGAGATTATTACAAAATATTGTTTCAGCCATTACAAATGGTCCTTTAGACCTATCATGAAGCTTTCCTCATTATCTATTGATGGAGGTCATGATTGATTTTTTGCTTGTCATTTTGGATATCCTCAAACAATGGTGGGCCCTTTACTTATTTATGAAGGAGGCCTATGTTTGATAACTATCATTTTTCTTCTAAAAACTCTATCTTTCATTTGATGGGGACATTCTTTGACTGAAAGTGAAACACTGTTTTATCACACCTTTGGCCTTATGAATGAATTGATTTACTATGTAAAGTTTTTTGAGGAGCTGGTCCTTTATTTCTTTGTGAAGGAGTTTTGCAACCTCAAAACTGGAATCCAAAATCAATTCTAGTTTGATGTCATCAGAGTCCATTCCAGTGCTAATTTGCTTATCAGTTTTTGATGTGACATCCCTACAACTTGCAATGGTGTATGAAAATTATAAACAACAAATTGACATATTGATATGCAGATGCTTGCACGCGACACTTTTCATAACCTCTTAAGAATGCTGGCCAAAGTATTTTCCCATATTATGATGTAAAATAGATTGAAACATTTGTTGAACCTAAATCTGTCAGCAAAATTTGTTGATCCTAGCAGCAACCTCCTTCTTTATGATTTCTTCAATGCATAAAAGAGACATATATTTTTGAAGTTGTTCCAAATGTGCAGTCTTTTCCAATAGAAAAAATACTCAAGCACACTTTAAAACCTGCTGATGCATCCTTTGTTTTATCTCTTGGAAGGAGGTGGCCTACAACAGTCTTGAAATCTTTTAAAAACATGTTGGCACTCTGTTTGTTCATGAGGGAAGCCACATCAGGCCTTTCTAACCATCTGCTCTTTTGCTGGAGGAGGTTATCAACATGATGTCTTCTAACATTTTCTCTTTTGAAGGAGGTCATCATAGTCATGATATTTCATCTATTTCCAAAACTGTGTCATCTTTCCTTGAAATATATATCTCTATTTTATTGGACAACTTTTGACTTTTGAAATATGTACTCCTGCTCTCTTTTCATTTCAGCTCTCCATCTGCTTAATGATGGAAAATTCCTTCAACATGAGAGACTTATGTGGACTCGTCTCTTTGCTTCTGTTCGGATACTGTTTTTCATTCACTTTGCACCTTGCAGAGGTGCAAAAAATATGACTTTGAACCTTGGGAGCTCCTTTGGTGTCTTATGGATATTTTGCCCAATCTTGAGCATATTATTTTAGACTTTGAACATGCTTATCTCTTTCTGTATTAGATCTTTGTAGAATTTCTTCTAGATTGAGGCAACAAGACCTCTTAGTGGCATGACCTAGGGGTATATCACGGTTTGTTTTTTTTGCAGATTAAGCGCTAATTCAGGCTGGTTGGTATTGAACAAAGAATTCTGGCTCAGGCTATTTTTGTCGAGGAAGGGACTTTTCTAAAGCTCCACTACCTAACTTAGGGGAAACTTTCATTGACTCTGATTTTGTTTGACAAGAAGATCAAGGATATCAAGGGAGACACTTTGTCAAATATTGGACAGTGAATTTCATGAGAACCAAGGGGAAAATGATAGTAGACCAGCAAGACCAAGAAGGCTATAGACAGGGATATTTTGCTGAAACAATACATGACTTTAAAACTGAAGATTGCTCTGATTATAGGCTGATAGGTAGGGCTAGGAAAGTAAAAAATTGTTTGGGGGTTTTCTAGATGACAAATTGACATATGGAGATCAACTTATAGAAAACTCAGCTAGGAATCTATGTTGAACCTTTAATTAAACTGAGAGGGGGGGGGGGGAGGTGAATCATTTTAATGCATTCCTGATCTTTTAAAACTTTTCATTAAGCTATTTACACCTTCATTTCATATCCAATTTAATGTTCAAGTAATATTAGAATGCAAGAAGCAAGTATTAGTTTAATATAGCAGTAGACTTAATATGAGAGTTGCAGGTATTAAGCAGATGATACATATCAGATTCAATAAATAACTATCATGCACAGAGACACCAGATATAAGTGGAAACCCATAACGGGAGAAAACCACATCTTATTATTGTTGTGATGCAAAGGCAAGCTCCTACTCCCTCTCACCACTGTTTTTCTGCAGGCACCAACCTACAGGAGGCTCCAACCTCAATTCTACAAGCTACAACTTGCAAGGAAGCTCCAACTCCAATTAATTTTTTGTAGGCACCAACCTACAGGAGGCTTCAACCTTTGTCAGCTACAACTGACAGCTATTAAGCTGAATGTTTTCTGATTTACTCCAGATATTAGCTATGTTCTGTATTTGCTCTTCTTCTCTTAATCTTCTCTGCTTTATTCTTCTATATTCTGCATTCTCTATATCTGCTCTCTCTCTCTCTCTCTCTCTCTCTCTCTTTGCATATCAAGATGATATTATTTATAGATTTCCTCACATGACTGTTTGTATTCTACTTGGAATTCGAAATGGACAGTCATCTCTTTTTGCCTTCTTCCTTCTCACTCCTTTTATCTGCTTATTCAGAAAATATAACTGTAGGTATCAATTTAACATTACAGTGGGAATTTGTTCTCTCTCGGAGACTTGCCAATGCATCACAAACAATAAAAACAATTAAAACATTTACATTCGAATTACAATTTGAATTCCAGCTCACTCATTCACCCTCTTGGTTAGCTGCGCATTTGTCTTTTCTTTGACTGCGTTTGTCTTTTCTGTCCTCTGTTGTGATGTAATTGTTGCATATGTGTAACTGAGCCTTTTAAACAAATAAAATGTAATTGCTGACTCTTAAAACAGGGAAATTCCAACCCTTTTAATGCCACAAGTGTCTTGTTGATGTGGCGAGTTCCGCAGGCCGGAACATACATATATCACAATTGTATTATGTTACAAATCACCCTCCACCTTAAGCCGAGGCCCGTGGGTTCACAAAACACACAGCATCTTTTAATACAATATTGGCAACGCGTTATGTATATATATATATATGAGAGCGCCTTTTAATATATATAACCCAGTTTCAGCTCTTGGCAGAATTTTAATAAGTTTAAAGTACAAACTGCCCCTTTTGATACGACTTAAATCAATTCTTGGCGTATATAATAAAACCTGTTTAAACATATAAAAACTCCTTTTGGGCCCACTTCCCACGCTTTTCGATGCGCTATGCTACTCCTCCAGCGAATTCCGATTGTGATTGATATCATCTATAAAGTTCCGATTGCGATTGATCGCAATCGCAAACTGCCTTGCTCCGGTGCGATTGACCACTCCTGCTCTGATTGCGATTGATCGCAATCGCAACTCCAATGCTCCGACGCGATGAATCACTGTTCACCGGAACTCAAGGTATATATTAATTGTAGTTTATTTTCCCATCGGGTCTGGCCTTCCAATCGCAATCGAAAACTTTCTGTTGTATGTTCCGATGCCCTGCTTAAATCTGACGCGATTGGTCACTGTTCAATAAGATTTGTCGATGCGATTAGTACTGGAACTCGGGCTATATATGAAATGTGGTTTATATATCCATCGGGTCCGGACTTCTAATCGCAATCGCAACTCTTATATTCTCTGATGCGATTGACCAGTGCCGATGCGATTAGAACAAGGATGCGATTTGCACATATTAACTCCCGCACATAACAGGATCGGGTCCGCCACTTCAATCGCATCATATTGCAAAATTCGTGTGATCAATCGGAAGGTTCTGATTGTGATTGGGAACTCAGATGCGATTAGCAATAAACTGTGGCATATAACTCGATCGGGTCCGGCCTTTGATCGGAGCATATAACAAAACTCCGCCGATTGAACCTTTTCTCCGATTGCGATTGGGGAAGGGTCCCACCGTATAAAGCTTGGTTCTTATAATAAAGCGCTCCACTTATATATTTAAGCTTAGACCTTTGTTTATATGATGCGCTGCACATATATGTAAGATGATGGATATATATATATATGTATCCTCCATCGTGGTAGGCAATTCCTGGAATAATATTTGTGTCGTATAACGCCGGTTCGAGTGTGCGATTCTCGGAATATGGTTCTGTATTATATGCATTGCATTGTCGCTGGAGTTAATCGATTCATGGAATAAGGATTATGTATTATATGTATAACGCTGGTTGGAGTGTGCGATTCCCGGAATTTTATAACGGCTCTCTGCCTCTGTCACTTAGCCTCTGCCTCTGCCTCTGCTGCTTCTGTCGCTCTGCCTCTATCTCTACCTTCCGATAACGGTTCTTCACTGTGCTTCTATGACTGTTACATTTTGACTTTCTTCTTGCTGCCTCTATTTCTTTCGCTGTGCCTCCATTGCCTTCCTCTACTTCAGTGCTGCCTTCTTTGCCTGTTTCTGCTTCAGCGCTGCCTTCATTGCCATCAATGACAATATTTCCAACAGTCTCCCCCTTTGACATTGATGGCAATCCACTTTTCTCTGTTTTCCTTCTCTTGCTCTTCCTCCTGTTGTTTGTTCTTCCTCCCCCTTTGACATCAATGGAAAAGGGTTGCTTTTTGCATTTCCTTTCTCTGAAATGGATAAAACTTGTTGAGCGAACACTTTGAGGATTATCGAACTTGAATATACATTTTGTCTTCGTCTGATATAGTGAGCTTGTATATGTTTTATAGTTGTGTTTCATCTGAAGTGCCTGTAATCTGTGCTAGATTGCAGACAGGGATGATTCATTTGACACTTGAAAGGTCCTTGTTGCTTTTTCATGCTGAATTCTCATAATACTAAGAATATTTTCTTGTAGCTCTTTGATCCTGTGGACCTATTTTTATGCTTTCCTTGCTGGCTGTTCTCCTCCTTGGTAAATATATCAACTGTCTGTTCTTTCGTTGGTACATATTCCAGCTTTACTATCTTCTGAGCCACTTGTTCTCGGAGGAAATGATACTTGATTGGAATATGTTTAGTTTTTGAGTGAAGTACATGATTTTTAGATATACTTATAGCACTTGTATTATCACATTTGATTGAAATAGGTTCATCAATGCTTACCTTCATGTCTTGAAGAGTTTGCTTCATCCACATGACTTGTGTACAACATGCTGCTGCTGCTATATATTCTGCTTCAGCTGTAGACAAAGAGATGGATGTTTGTTTCTTGCTTAGCCATGCCACCAGAATTTCTCCTAGATAGAATGCACCTCCACTTGTACTCTTCCTATCATCCACACAGCTGGCCCAATCTGCATCTTTGTATGCTGATAAAGTGAAGTTTTTGCTTTTAGGATACCAAAGTCCATACTGAATTGTTCCTTGTAGATATCTGAATATTCTTTTGACTGCCAGAAGATGGTTTTGTTTAGGTGCTGCTTGATATCTAGCCACTAATCCTACTGCTAGCATGATGTCTGGTCTTGATGCAGTCAGATACAATAGACTTCCAATCATTGATCTGTAAAGTCCTTGATCTATGTCAGCAAACCCATCATTAGCACACAGCTTGCAACCTGTGGTCATGGGAGTTGACACAGGTTTGCAGTCCTCCATTTTGAACTTTTTCAACATTTCTTTTATGTATTTTTCTTGTGAAATAAATGTACCTGTGTTCTTTTGCTAAATTTGTAGTCCCAAGTAGAAACTGAGCTCTCCAATCATAGACATTTCAAACTCTGTTTTCATTTCATCAGCAAACCCTTTTGCTAGTTCATCTTTGTTGCTTCCAAACATAATGTCATCAACATATACTACAACAATCAGGAGTTCATCTTCATGGGATTTTATGTATAGATTGCTGTCTACTCCACCTCTCTTAAAACCCTGTTTTTGCAAATATTTGTCCAGTCTTGAGTACCAGGCACGAGGAGCCTGTTTTAGTCCATATAGGGCCTTTTTCAGTTTGCATACATAGTCTTCTTTATCTGTCAAGGAGAAGCCTTCTGGTTGTTCCATGTAGACTTCTTCTTCTAAGTCTCCATTCAGAAATGCAGATTTTACATCCATTTGATATACTTTGAAGTTTTGGTAGCATGCAAATGCCAGAAACATTCTGATAGCTTCCATTCTGGCTACAGGAGCAAATTTTTCATCGTAATCCAGTCCTTCAATTTGTGAATATCCTTTGCAGACAAGTCTGGCTTTATTCCTGATTACCTGTCCTTCCTCATTCATTTTATTTTTGAATACCCATTTTGAGCCTATGACATTTTTCTCAGCAGGTCTGGGAACTAGTTCCCAGGTATTGTTTTTCTCAATTTGGTCCAATTCTTCATTCATTGCATTTATCCAAGACTTGTCCTTGCTGGCTTCTTCAAATTTCTTTGGTTCTATTTGTGACATCATGGCTATGTATACTTCTTCTGTCTGTTCAGTTAGTTGCCTTCTTGTTTGTACTCCTACATTCTTGTCTCCTATGATTTGATCTTCTGGATGGTTCTTTTGAGTGTATCTTGAGGGGGTTTTTGAGTTCAGTCCAGCATCTTCTAATGTTTTTCTTGTTTCATCATCATTTTGATCTTCTTCTTCATTGTTGTCTGATGTACTGCAGCTATCTGTATCTCTAGTATTGTTTGGAAGTTCTTCATCAAATCTGACATCAATACATTCAATTATTTTCCGAAGCGTCTTGTTGTAGCACCTGTACCCTTTACTTTTGGATGCATATCCTAGAAATATCCCTTCATCAGCTCTTGCATCAAATTTTCCAAGATTTTCATCATTATTCTTTATGTAACACTTGCTTCCAAAGATTTTGAAATGTTTGATTGAGGCTGGCTTTCCATGCCATAGTTCATAGGGAGTCTTGTCACTGCTTGGCCTTAAGTGAGATTTATTAAGGATATGTACTGCTGTGTGCACTGCTTCTGCCCAGAAGGTTTGAGCAATATTATTCTCTTGCATCATAGCTCTTGTTATTTGTTGTACAGACCTGTTTTGTCTCTCTGCTACTCCATTCTGCTGAGGTGTCCCTGCAATAGTAAATTGTTGCTTTATTCCATGTTCATTACATAGGTTTGCAAAGTCATAATCAGTGAATTCACCTCCTCTATCTGATCTGATGCATTTCAGCTTGCATCCTGTTTGATTTTTTGCTAATGCTTTAAATGTTTTGAATTTGTCCTGAGCTTCCGATTTATTCTTGAGAAAAGCAACCCATGTCATTCTGGAGAAATCATCTATTATCAGCATAAAGTAGGACTCTCCACTAGGTGTTTTAGTTCTTGCAGGTCCACACAGATCCATGTGCACAAGTTGCAGTGGTCTTCTTGTTGATAACTCTTCTTTAGATTTAAAGGATGTGCGAGTTTGTTTCCCCAACTGACAAGATTTGCATATTGTGTTTGAGGGCCTTTTTATTTATGGCATATCTCTGACAGCTTTCTTCTTGCTCAGTCTAATGATATGGTCAAAGCTGAGATGTCCCAATCTCCTATGCCATAACCATGAATCCTCGAGTTTGCTAAGATGGCAGGGTTCATCCTCCTCTTTCACTATGTACACATTACTCTCTGTTCGAACACCTTTGAGTAGAGTTTTTCCTGTTGTGCTTGATCTGACTACACAATCTTGTGCTCTAAAGAGAACTTCACAGCCTTTATCACACATCTGACTGACACTCAGTAAATTTTATTTTAGCCCATCTACATATAATACATCTTGGGCCTTTCCTCTGCCATTGTCTATGCTGACTGATCCTTTTCCCTTGATCTTTCCTGATTTGTCATTTCCAAAAGTGACATTGCCCGATTTCTTTTCATCAAGAGTCAAAAACTTGTTTTTGTCTCCTGTCATGTGTTTAGAGCAGCCACTGTCCAAATACCATTGAATCTTCAAATCTTGAGCAGTTAAAGCCAAGTCACATTTATTCACCTTCTTTATCCATTGGAGGCCCCCTTTTGTTTGGTATCTTTTGTGAGATGATGAATTATATCCTTTTAGAGAACACTTGGAGGATATATGTCCAACTTGATTGCATATACAACATTTGATTATAGTTTTTGCAGAATTGTGAGCATGAACAAAATTACTTTGACTCATAAACCTCCTTGAGGTATTGAACATCAGTCTTTGTCCATACTTTCTACATTCAATAATTCTATGGCCAAAATCCTTACAATAAAAACAATAACCATAGAAATTACTTGCATACCTGATGTAAGGTTGTCTCTTCTATGCTTGCATCTTTTGCTGGTTTGAATCATTCCTCCTTGCATGACAATATGCAGCAATGTGTCCCGGCTTGTGGCAGACATAACAGGTGGCATTCTTCATAGGAGGCAAGAATCTCCTTTGATGGCTTCCAAATTTGATATAATCAGGAATATATGATCCTTTCTCTGTTGTCTTAGTATTTGTTACAATATTTGTTATTAGAGGTTTCTTCTGGTCTCTGTATTTCTCATTACATGTTTCTTCCTTTGTAGGAATTATTTGAGCTGCTTCATCAACCTTCTTTTCTTTCACAAAAATTATATTTTTGTTTTCCTTTTCTTTGCCTTTACTTGATTCTCCTTCATAGCCTATCCCAGTTTTTATTAGAGGAGATCTTTGAGCATCCAAGATTTCATTCAACTTACCAGAACTTGTCATTTGAGAAGGGTATATAGAAACATTCTGTTGAGCACTTTCTAATTTCCTTCTCAGACACAGAATTTCTTCTTCCAGCTTCTCTTGTTCTCAAGTTTTATCTTTGATTTGCTGAAGTAACATCTCTTCTATCTTCTTGGCTTCTTCAAGCTTTACCTTCAGCTGCATGAGGACTTCTGAATTTTGTTCTTCTTTCACACATTTGAGGAGAATCTCTTTTTGTTTTCTGCATTTTAGTTTGAGTCTATCAATCTCCTCCAGAGCACTTCTTAGCTCCCCCTCAAGATCGACTTCCCCTTCTTCTTCTTCTTCTAGCAAGAGTCCTTCAAGATCTTCTATGGCCATCAATAAAAATTCAGAGGTTCCCTCTTCTCCTGAGGCTTCATATGACTCTTCAGATGCACTGCTGTCTTGCTGAGCATAGAAGGATTTTCTGCTGAATTTCTTTCCTTTCTGCCAATTCTTTGATGTGTCTTTCTCTGATTCTTGAGCTTGATTTCTTACTTTCTTGTGAGGACATTTAGCAGCATAATGTCCAACTCTTCCACATTTAAAGCATTTAAAAGGAAGTTTACCTTTGTATCTACCTGAGCCTCTATCCAATTTCTTGACAAATTTAGCCTCTTCTTCATCAGAGCAAGAGCATATGTCTTCCTTTTCTTCTTTCTTCTTTTCTGTTTTGAATGCTGCCTCTCTTGTACTTGGCTTCTTCTGTGGGAGCCTCATCTCATATGTTGTAAGATTTCCTAGTAGCTGGTTCATGGTCAAGGTCTCCCAATCAGTTGTTTCTACTATTACAGACACCTTGGGATTGAATCTAGATGGAAGAGATCTTAGAATTTTTTGTACAATTATACCTTCTGGTATTGTTTCTCCAAGAGCTTTCATACTGTTAAAAATTTCTGCAACTTTTAAGAAGAAGCTGCCAACATCTTCATCATCATTCATTTTTAAATTTTCAAACTGGGCTCTATATACTTGAAGTTTGGCAGTCTTAACCTTTTTATTTCCCTCCTGGATATTCTCTAGAGTGTCCCACATATCTTTGGCAGTCTTACTGTGCATTATTTTGATAAACTCAGCTTCACATAGTCCATTTAAGATTGCATTCATTGCTTTTTCATTAGCTACAAAGCTTTCTTTAGCTTCTTTCTCTGTATCAGTTGACTTTGTGACATATCCAATTTCCACAGCATCCCAAGCTTCTAATCCTAAAGACATTATATAAGCTTTCATTCTTATTTTCCAAAAGGCATAATTTGCACCTGTAAAGAAAGGGGCTTTATTGGTTGAGTTTCCTTCTTGACTTGCCATCTTGAGAGCCTAGGATCTCCTTTCAGTTGTTAGACTGATATACAAGGAATTGGCTCCGATACCAATTGTTGAACCTTTAATTAAACTGAGAGGGGGGGGGGGTGAATCAGTTTAATGCATTCCTGATCTTTTTAAAACTTTTCATTAAGCTATTTACACCTTCATTTCATATCCAATTTAATGTGCAAGTAATCTTAGAATGCAAGCAACAAGTATTAGTTTAATATAGCAGTAGACTTAATATGAGAGTTGCAGGTATCAAGCAGATGATACATATCAAATTCAATACATAAATATCATGCACTCCAACCTCAATTCTGCAAGCTACAACTTTCAAGGAAGCACCAAATCCCTTCAATTTTCTGCAGGCACCAACCTACAAGAGGCTCCAACCTCATTCAGCTACAACTAACAACTATCAAGCTGCAACTTGATAGGGAAGCTCCAACTTCCTTAATTTATCAAACCTGAATGTTTGCTGATTTACTCCAGATATCAGCTCTGTTCTGTATCTGCTCTTCTTCTCTTAATCTTCTCTGCTTTATTCTTCTATATTCTGCATTCTCTATATTTTCTCTCTCTAACCTCTCTTTGCATATCAAGATGATATTATTTATAGATTTCCTCACATGAATGTTTGTATTATACTTGGAATTCAAAATGGACAGTCATGTCTCTTTGCCTTCTGCCTTCTCACTCCTTTTATCCGCTTATTCAGAAAATATAACTAGTGGGAATTTGTTCTCCTTCCTTGAGACTTGCCAATGCATCACAAACAATAAAAACAATTAAAACATTTACATTCGAATTACAATGTGAACTCCAGCTCAACTCATTTAGTCTTTTGAATCGCTGCGCATTTGTCTTTTCTTTGGCTGTCCTTGTCTTTTCTGTGACTGTGTTTTATCTCCTTTCGACTCTATTTGCTTTTCTTTCCTCTGTGGGGGTGTAACTACTGCATACGTGTAACTCTACCTTTTAAATAAATGAAATGCAGTTGCTGACTTTTTAAATCAGTGCAATTCCAACCCTTTTCATGCCACGAGTGTCTTGTTGATGTGGAAGTTCCGCAAGCGGAACGAACATAGATCACAATCGTTGTATATTAACAATCGCCCTCCCGTTAAGCTGAGGCCCGTGGGTCTACAGACCACGGGGCTTATCGCAACAGCGTTATATATATACAACAACTTCTTTTAATACAATCTTAAAATCGACTCTCGGCGTCCTTATATAAGGTTTTAACAAACAAACTGCTGCCTCTACTATAATCAATGAATAATCTTGTTAATACTTAACGAATGCCCTTTTGGGCCCACCTGACACGTTTTCCGATGCAATATATTGATCCTCTAGTGATTTCCAATTCCGATTGATCGCTCCTGCTCCAATTGCGATTGATCGCAATCGCAACTTCAAATACTCCGATGTGATTGAGTCACTGTTCACTGTTATTTGCCGATGCGATTGACTAATATCGATGCGATTGGGACTCAAATTTTATTAATCAAAGTTTATAAGCCCATCGAGTCTGGGCTTCCAATCGCAATCACAACTCTTATATTGTGATGTTCTGCTCCCCTTGCGATTTCTGATTGCGCTTGATCGCAATCGTAACTTTGAGTTGCAAGACTTATCAATTGCGGTTTATAGACCCGTCGGGTCCGGATTCTCATCACAATCGCGATTTCCTGTAAGTTACATATTACACTGTTCTTGTGATCTCCGATTGCGATTGGGGAGGAGTCCCACTTTACATTACGTGCTCTGCTTATATAATATATATATATATATATATGCCTTGAACCTTATAATGAGATTTCAATACGTCGAATAACGTTAATGAACCAAATTCATTACATATATCTCAGACCTTATATTAATGGTTCAGCACATTATAAAGATTTAACTTCGTAATAACCCATGGATCCGAGCCCACCTATAACTCAATGGACCATTCAAATGCATGCGTACTGTACCTTTTTTAGACTCCGCGCACCTCTATTAATCTTCACACATCTTTTTTCAATGATCTCCATCTGATGCTCCTCCACCAGATCGACGGTGTATATTCATTTCGCTCGGCATCTTTGGTCGGTGTATAACGCGTGAAATTGCAAGGTAAATGGTGGCTTCCAATAATGCCTATACCACGTGTCCACCTCTTTATGGAATCGCTCCTCGACCCAGGAATACCACCTTTACACCAAAAGCGGTGCGAGATGGGCAACCCGCCTTTGTAAATCCGCTCGCGGTTTCAAACAGTGATTGACCACGGGTTTAGGTCTAGTTCCGCTATCCTTACGCTCCAAGTTCCGGTCCGCCTTTGTTATTTAATAATTCACTCACTTTTCAATGTATTTTATGATTCAACTCCGCTGCCTTCAATTATATATATGTATATTTTTTGACTAAGGTTCCTTCTCCATTAATACTGCTCACTTGACTATGGTTCCGTATTATAAGTGTAACGCCCGGCTTGGGGTATGATTCTCGGAATTTTATAATTTCTCTGCCTCTGCCTCTGCCTCTGTTGCTTCTATTGCTCTGCCTCTACCTCTACTGCTGAGATAATGGTTCTGCCTCTATTATATTCACTTCCTCTGCCTTCATTTGCTTCTTTCCTGCCTCCATTGCCTGTCTCTGCTATCTCTCTGTTTCTATCTCTTCTCCTTGTCTAATGTTGCTCCTTGCTTCTTCAAATGGTCCTGTCTCTGCTTCTCTTTGCTGCCTTTCTACCTCTTCTTATGCTTTCTCTGCTCCTTAGCTGATGTTTCAAGTGCTCCTCCTTTGTCATCTCCTTTGCCATCAATGACAACATTTCCAACAGTCTCCCCCTTTGGCATTGATGGCAATCCACTTTCTCTATTTGCCTTCTCTTTCTCTTGTTGTTTGCTCTTCTTTTTTGCCTACTCTTTCTCCTGTTGTTTGTTCTTCCTCCCCCTTTGACATCAATGGCAAAGGACGACGCCTCATCTCTCCGTATGGGCTCTGTCGTTGCATTTCATTTCTCTGAGTTTCGTTTAGGTCCTCTTCTGCTGAAATTGTACCATGCTGCTCCAGAGTGATGTATGAAACTTGTTGAGAGAACACTTTGGTATAGTGAGCCGATATACATTATCGAACTTGAGTATACGTTTTGTCTCTGTCTGATATAGTGAGTCGATATATGTTCTATAGTTTTGTTTCAATTGTAGTGCTTGTAATCTGTGGTAGATTGTAGACAGAGATGATGTATGTAACGATTGAAAGGTCCTTGTTGCTTTTTCATGCTGAATGTTGATAATACTGAGATTATGTTGATTCTGTGGACTTGTTTTATGCTTATCTTGCTGGCTGTTCTCCCCCTGGAATGATATTTTCGTTTTGTTCTCCCCCCGAGACTGTACTTTCTCTTCATATTAGAGAATAGTATCTACAGATACTACCCCTAGTCTGTCTCTCAAATATTCGAATGGTTCTCTGGAAAGTGGTTTAGTAAATATATCTGCTGTCTGCTCTTTTGTTGGTACATACTCCAGTTTTACTATCTTCTGAGCCACTTGTTCCCGTAGAAAATGATACTTGATTGGAATGTGTTTAGTTTTTGAGTGAAGTACATGATTTTTAGATATACTTATAGCACTTGTATTATCACATTTGATTGAAATAGGTTCATCAATGCTTACGTTCATGTCTTGAAGAGTTTGCTTCATCCACATGACTTGTGTACAACATGCTGCTGCTGCTATATATTCTGCTTCAGCTGTAGACAGAGAGATGGATGTTTGTTTCTTGCTTAACCATGCAACTAGGCTTTCTCCTAGATAGAAAGCACCTCCACTTGCACTCTTCCTGTCATCAACACAACTGGCCCAATCTGCATCTGTGTATGCTGATAAAGTGAAGTTTTTGCTTTTAGGATACCAAAGTCCATACAGTGTTGTTCCTTGTAAATATCTGAATATTCTTTTGACTGCAAGAAGGTGATTTTGTTTAGGTGCTGCTTGATATCTAGCCACTAGTCCTACTGCTAGCATGATGTCTGGTCTTGATGCAGTCAGGTACAATAGACTTCCAATCATGGATCTGTAGAGTTTTTGATCTATATCAGTAGACCCATCATCAGCACACAGCTTGCAACCTGTGGTCATGGGAGTTGACACAGGTTTGCAATCTTCCATTTTGAATTTTTTCAGCATTTCTTTTAGGTATTTTTCTTGTGAGATGAATGTACCTGTGCTCCTTTGCTGAATTTGAAGTCCTAAATAGAAACTAAGCTCTCCAATCATGGACATTTCAAACTCTGATTTCATCTCTTCTGCAAATCCTTTTGCTAGCTCATCTCTATTGCTTCCAAACATAATGTCATCAACATATACAACAACAATTAGGAGTTCATTTTCATGCGCTTTTATGTATAGATTGCTGTCTACTCCACCTCTTTTAAAACCCTATTTTTGCAAATATTTATCCAGTCTTGAGTACCAAGCACGAGGAGCCTGTTTCAGTCCATATAGGGCTTTTTTCAGTTTGCATACATAGTCTTCTTTATCTGTCAATGAGAAACCTTCTGGTTGTTCCATGTACACTTCTTCTTCTAGATCGCCATTAAGAAAAGAAGATTTTACATCCATTTGATATACCTTGAAATCTTGGTAGCATGCAAATGCCAGGAACATTCTGATAGCTTCCATTCTGGCTACAGGGGCAAATGTTTCATCATAATCAAGTCCTTCTATTTGTGAGTATCCTTTGCAGACCAGCCTAGCTTTATTTCTGATCACTTGTCCTTGCTCATTCATTTTGTTTTTGAATACCCATTTTGAGCCTATAACATTTTTCTCAGCAGGTCTAGGAACTAGTTCCCAAGTATTATTTTTCTCAATTTGGTCCAATTCTTCATTCATTGCATTTACCCAAGACTTGTCCTTGCTGGCTTCTTCAAATTTCTTTGGTTCTATTTGTGACATCATGGCTATGTATACTTCTTCTGTCTGTTCAGTTAGCTGCCTTCTTGTTTGTACTCCTACATTCTTGTCTCCTATGATTTGATCTTCTACATGGTTCTTTTGAGTGTATCTTGAGGGGGTTTTTGAGTTCGGTCCGGCATCTTCTGATGTTTTGCTTGTTTCATCATCATTTTGATCTTCTTCTTCATTGTTGTCTGATGTACTGTAGCAGTCTGTATCTCTAGTATTGTTTGGAAGTTCTTCATCAAATCTCACATCAATACTTTCAACTATCTTCCGAAGGGTCTTGTTGTAGCACATGTACCCTTTGCTTTTGGAAGCATATCCTAGAAATATCCCTTCATCTGGTCTTGCATCAAATTTGCCAAGATTTTCATCATTATTCTTTATGTAACACTTGCTTCCAAAGATTTTGAAATGTTTGATTGAGGCTGGCTTTCCATGCCATAGTTCATAGGGAGTCTTGTCACTGCTTGGCCTTAAGTGAGCTTTATTAAGGATATGTACTGCTGTGTGCACTGCTTCTGCCCAGAAGGTTTGAGAAATATTATTCTCTTGCATCATGGCTCTGGCAATTTGTTGAACAGATCTGTTTTGTCTCTCTGCTACTCCATTCTGCTGAGGTGTCCCTACAATAGTAAATTGTTGTTTTATGCCATGTTCATTGCATAGGTCTGCAAAGTCATAATCAGTGAATTCACCTCCTCTGTCTGATCTGATGCATTTCAGCTTGCATCCTGTCTGATTTTCTGCTAATGCTTTAAATGTTTTGAATTTTTCCAGAGCTTCCGATTTATTCTTGAGAAAAGCAACCCATGTCATTCTGGAGAAATCATCTATTATCGGCATAAAGTAGGACTCTCCACTTGGTGTTTTAGTTCTTGCAGGTCCACACAGATCCATGTGCACAAGTTGCAGTGGTCTTCTTGTTGATAACTCTTCTTTAGATTTAAAGGATGTGCGAGTTTGTTTCCCCAACTGACAAGATTTGCATATTGTGTTTGAGGGCCTTTTTATTTATGGCATATCTCTGACAGCTTTCTTCTTGCTCAGTCTAATGATATGGTCAAAGCTGAGATGTCCCAATCTCTTATGCCATAACCATGACTCCTCGAGTTTGCTAAGATGGCAGGCTTCATCCTCCTCTCTCACTATGTACACATTACTCTCTGTTCAAACACCTTTGAGTAGAGTTTTTCCTGTTGTGCTTGATCTGACTACACAATCTTGTGCTCTAAAGAGAACTTCACAGCCTTTATCACACATCTGAATAACACTCAGTAAATTTTCTTTCAGCCCATCTACATATAATACATCTTGGGCCTTTCCTCTGCCATTGTCTATGCTGACTGATCCTTTTCCCTTGATCTTTCCTGATTTTTCATTTCCAAAAGTGACATTGCCCGATTTCTTTTCATCAAGAGTTAAAAACTTGTTTTTGTCTCCTGTCATGTGTTTAGAGCAGCCACTGTCCAAATACCATTGACTCTTCAAATCTTGAGCAGTTAAAGCCAAGTCACATTTATTCACCTTCTTTATCCATTGGAGGCCCCCTTTTGTTTGGTATCTTTTGTGAGGTGATGAATTATATCCTTTTAGAGAACACTTGGAAGATATATGTCCAACTTGATTGCATATACAACATTTGATTATAGTTTTTGCAGAATTGTGAGCATGAACAAAATTTCTTTGACTCATAAACCTCCTTGAGGTATTGAACATCAGTCTTTGACCATACTTTCTACATTCAATAATTCTATGGCCAAAATCCTTACAATAAAAACAATAACCATAGAAATTACTTGCATACCTGATGTAAGGTTGTCTCTTCCATGCTTGCATCTTTTGCTAGTTTGAATCATTCCTCCTTGCATGACAATATGCAGAAATGTGTCCCGGCTTGTGGCAGACATAACAGGTGGCATTCTTCATAGGAGGCAAGAATCTCCTTTGATGGCTTCCAAATTTGATATAATCAGGAATATATGATCCTTTCTCTGTTGTCTTAGTATTTGTTACAATCTTTTTTATTAGAGGTTTCTTCTGGTCTCTGTCTTTCTCATTACATGTTTCTTCCTTTGTAGGAATTATTTGAGCTGCTTCATCAGCCTTCTTTGCTTTCACAAAAATTATATTTTTGTTTTCCTTTTCTTTGCCTTTACTTGATTCTCCTTCATAGCCTATCCCATTTTTTATTAGAGGAGATCTTTGAGCATCCAAGATTTCATTCAACTTACCAGAACTTGTCATTTGAGAAGGGTATATAGAAACTTTCTGTTGAGCACTTTCTAATTTCCTTCTCAGACACATAATTTCTTCTTCCATCTTCTCTTGTTCTCGAGTTTTATCTTTGATTTGCTGAAGTAACATATCTTCTATCTTCTTGGCTTCTTCAAGATTTACCTTCAGTTGCATGAGGGCTTCTGAATTTTGTTCTTCTTTCACACATTTGAGGAGAATCTCTTTTTGTTTTCTGCATTTTAGTTTGAGTCTGTCAATCTCCTCCAGAGCACTTCTTAGCTCCCCCTCAAGATCGACTTCCCCTTCTTCTTCTTCTTCTAGCAAGAGTCCTTCAAGATTTTCTATGGCCATCGGTAAAAATTCAGAGGTTCCCTCTTCTCCTGAGGGTTCATCTGAGTCTTCAGATGCACTGCTGTCTTGCTGAGCATAGAAGGATTTTCTGCTGAATTTCTTTCCTTTCTGCCAATTCTTTGATGTGTCTTTCTCTGATTCTTGAGCTTGATTTCTTACTTTCTTGTGAGGACATCTAGCAGCATAATGTCCAACTCTTCCACAGTTAAAGCATTTAAAAGGAATTTTACCTTTGTATCTACCTGATCCTCTATCCAATTTCTTGACAAATTTAGCCTCTTCTTCATCAGAGCAGGAGCATATGTCTTCCTTTTCTTCTTTCTTCTTTTCTGTTTTGAATGCTGCCTCCCTTGTACTTGGCTTCTTCTATGGGAGCCTCATCTCATATGTTGTAAGATTTCCTAGTAGCTGGTTCATGGTCAAGGTCTCCCAATCAGCTGTTTCTTCTATTGCAGACACCTTGGGATTGAATCTGGATGGAAGAGATCTTAGAATCTTTTGTACAATTATACCTTCTGGTATTGTTTCTCCAAGAGCTTTCATACTGTTAACAATTTCTGCAAATTTTAAGAAGAAGCTGCCAACATCTTCATCATCATTCATTTTTAAATTTTCAAACTGGGCTCTATATACTTGAAGTTTGGCAGTCTTAACCTTTTTATTTCCCTCATGGATATTCTCTAGAGTGTCCCACATATCTTTAGCAGTCTTACTGTGCATTATTTTGATAAACTCAGCTTCACATAGTCCATTTAAGATTGCATTCATTGCTTTTGCATTAGCTACAAAGCTTTCTTTAGCTTCTTTCTCTGTATCAGTTGACTTTGTGACATATCCAATTTCCGCAGCATCCTAAGCTTCTAATCCTAAAGACATTATATAAGCTTTCATTCTTATTTTCCAAAAGGCATAATTTGCACCTGTAAAGAAAGGGGCTTTATTGGTTGAGCTTCCTTCTTGACTTGCCATCTTGAGAGCCTAGGATCTCCTTTCAGTTGTTAGACTGATATACAAGGAACTTGGCTTTGATACCAATTGTTGAATCTTTGATTAAACTGAGAGGGGGGGGGGGTGAATCAGTTTAATACATGCATTAGCCTTTTAAATTTTCACCAAAGTTATTTACAACTTAATATGTGAACAATCTTATTTGCAGCCAATATTAATTTATTGTGACACCATACTTAAGTTGAAAGCAGCAAGCAATTAAGCAGATTGAAATAATCACATCAACACATAAGAAGCACACATAGAGATAGCAGATGTAAGTGGAAACCCATAAAGGGAGAAAACCACATCTTATTATTGTTGTGATGCAAAGGCAAGCTCCAACTCCCTCTCACCATTGTTTTCTGCAGGCACCAACCTACAGGAGGCTCTATCCTCAATTCTGCAAGCTACAACTTGCAAGGAAGCACCAACTCCCTTCAATTTTCTGCAGGCACCAACCTACAGGAGGCTCCAACCTCAGTCAGCTACAACTGACAGCTATCAAGCTGCAACTTGATAGGGAAGCTCCAACTTCCTCAATTTATCAAACTAAAAGTTTGCTGATTTACCTCAGATATCAGCCCTATTCTGTAGCTTCTCCTTCTATTCTGCTTTTCTTAATCTTCTCTGCCTCATACTTCTATATTCTGCCTTCCCTTGATTTACTCTCTCTAAAACCTCTCTTTGCATATCAAGATGATATTATTTATAGATTTCCTCACACGACTGTTTGTATTCTACTTGGAATTTGAAATGGACAGTCATGTCTCTTTGTCTTCTGCCTTCTCACTCCTTTTATCTGCTTATTCAGAAAATATAACTGTAGGTATCAATTTAACATTACAGTGGGAATTTGTTCTCTCTTGGAGACTTGCCAATGCATCACAAACAATTAAAACATTTACATTCAAATTACAATGTGAACTCCAGCTCAACTCATTTAGTCTTTTGAATCGTTGCGCATTTGTCTTTTCTTTGGCTGTCTTTGTCTTTTCTGTGACTGTGTTTTATCTCCTTTCGGCTCTATTTGCTTTTCTGTCCTCTGTGGGGGTGTAACAGCTGCATATGTGTAACTCTGCCTTTTAAATAAATGAAATGCAATTGCTGACTTTTTAAATCAGGGCAATTCCAACCCTTTTCATGCCACGAGTGTCTTGTTGATGTGGAAGTTCCGCAAGCGGAACGAACATAGATCACAATCGTTGTATATTAACAATCGCCCTCCCGTTAAGCTGAGGCATATACATACAACCCACGGACCACACGGCACATCTTAATACAATCGCCTTTTATATATATAACAGCTTCTTTTAATACAATCTTAAATCGACTCTCGGCGTCCTTATATAAGGTTTTAACAAACAAACTGCCGCTTCTACTATAATCAATGAATAATCTTGTTAATACTTAACGAATGCCCTTTTGGGCCCACCTGACGCATTTTCCGATGCAATATACTAATCCTCCAGCGATTTTTGATTCTGATTGATCGCTCCTGCTCCGATTGCGATTGATCGCAATCGCAACTTCAAATACTCCGATGCGATTGAGTCACTGTTCACTATTCTTTGCCGATGCGATTGACTAATATCGATGCGATTGGGACTCAAATTTTATTAATCAAAGTTTATAAGCCCATCGGGTCCGGGCTTCCAATCGCAATTGCAACTCTTATATTGTGATGTTCCGCTCCCCTTGCGATTTTCGATTGCGATTGATCGTAATCACAAACTTTGTTTGCATGTCTGTTGTTTAACTCCTATGCGATTGAATCATTGCGATCTCCGATTGCAATAACTGTTCCTGCGATTGTTCTGATTGCGATTGTTTAACTCCATCAGCGATTCTCCAATTGCGATTGATTAACTCCGTCAGCGATTCTCCGATTGATCGCAATCACAACTTTGAGTTGCAAGTCCCACTACTTTGTTTACCTCCGATGTGATTGGGAAGGGGTCCCACCATATAAAACTTCGTTTTGTGCTCTCCATAATATATACCTTGGACCTTTGGTTATATGCTCCGGGCTTCATTGCACTCGCAAATTCTCTGTTTATTTAAGTTTCGAGACTTATCAATTGCGGTTTATAGACCCGTCAGGTCCGGATTCTCATCGCAATCGCAATTTCCTGTGGGTTACATATTACGCTGCTCTTGTGATATCCGATTGCGATTGGGCAGGGGTCCCACCGTTTAAAGTTTGGTTCTTATAATAAAGCGCTCCACTTATATAACAGATATATATGTATACTTTGCCGCTGGAGTTAAGCGATTCCCGGAATAATATTTGTGTTATATTAACTGTATAATGCCGGTTGGAGTGTGCGATTCCCGGAATGAGGTTCTGTATTATGTGTGTAACGCCCTGCTAGAGTATGATTCTCAGAATTTTATAACATATGACTGTATCTGCCGGCTTGGGCGATTCGAGGTACATAACGGCTACGCACTCTACTCTTGTGACAGGCGCCTCACTGCCTCTTCTTTGTCTCCTTTATATTCGCTTCTACGCATACGCAACTATTTATTATGTCTGTCTGCCTCTACCTCTACTACGAGATAATGGTTAACGCTGTTATATTCGCTATATATTGTTTGCTATTTCTTTGCCTCCATGCTTGTCTCTGTTATCTCTGTTTCTTTCTCTTCTTCTTTAATCTTGCTCCCCTTGCTCCTTACTTCTTTAGAATGGTCTTGTCTCTGCTTCTTTTTGCTGCTTCTGCTACCCCTTCTTATGCTTTCTTTGCTCCTTGGCTAATGTTTAAAGTGCTCCTCCTTTGTCATCTCCTTTGCCTTATTGTTGGTTCAGGTGCTGCTCGTTTGTGCTCCTTTGTCATCAATGACAACATTTCCAACATTACCTCTTAAGAAAAGTATCGGTCATCATATATAGACTTTATACCTTGAGCTAGTCTACCAAACAAGGTAGCATACGAATGAATCCTAAGGACAATGAAGAAATCGGGGAAGCAAGTATAGGGAGTGTTGGATAAAGGTTTGATAAGGAAAAGTTTGAGCCTGTGCGGTACCAACGGTTTTAGCTTGGGAAAGGCGGAGAGAGTGGTGTGAATCTTATATGAATTCAAGAGCCATAATACTATTAGATACAGATTCCCATTGCCACGAATGGACATGATGGACTTCTTAAGTGGAGCAGCATATTTCTCAAAGATCGATCTGAAGAGTGGGTACCACCAGATTCGAATTCGAGAGGGGGATGAATGGAAAACAGCTTTCAAAAAAAATGAAGGACTGTATGAGTGGCTGTTAATGCCATTCGGTTTGAGTAATTCCCCTATTACTTTTATGCATTTGATGAGCGAAGTGCTGAAAGAGTTTATTGGGAAGTTTGTGATTGTCTATCTTGATGATATTTTAATTTTCAACAATACTAAAGAGGAACACTTTCGAGAAATTGTAGCAGAGGAAGCTGCTGATAAATCTAAAAAAAATGTACTTTTTTTCAAAAGGAATTAGTTCACTTGGTTTTTTTGGTTGCAGAGAATGAACTGAGGATGGACCCAGAAAAATTTGCAGCTATTGTTAGCTAGCCATCCACAAAGAGCTTGTTTGAGGTTCGTAGTTTTCATGGGTTGGAAAGTTTTTATCATAAATTTATCAGATATTTTAGTGGAATCTGTGTGCCTATGTTGGACACAATCAGAAAGGAAAAACAGCCTTTTTGTTGGACTGAAGCAGTAGAGAGAACTTTTTAGATTTTGAAAAAGAAGATCATTGAAAGACCAATTTTGAGGTTGCCTGATTTTAACAAACTATTCCAAGTTCATTGTGATGCTAGTGGTACATCTATCAGGGTAATACTCAGCCAGGAAGACAAACCAGTCGCTTATTTCAGTGAAAAGTTGAATGAAAGCAGGCAAAAGTACTCGTCCTATGATAAAGAATTTTATGATGTCATCCAAGCACTGAAGCATTGGAGACACTATTTGTTAGGTAACGAATTTGTTTTATTTTCTGATAATTCTGCATTACAGTATATTATGCAGCAGCACAAAATAAACCAGAAGCATGCAGAGTGGATTGAGTACTTGTAGAGTTTCACCTTTGTATTGAAACATATTAGTGGACAGGCCAACAAGGTAGTAGATGCATTGAGCATAAGAGCTTTTCTCTTACAGGAGATTACGATACAAGTGCTGGGTTTTGAACATTTGAAACATTTGTATCAAATAGATGTGGATTTCAAAGAGGCTTATGAAGCCCATTAGAATCCTTTGTTGAGGAACAATATTACGTGGTTGGAATATAATTTATAGGAAGGGTTGTTATTTAGAGGGGGGAAATTATGCATTCCTGACTATTCGATGAGAGAGAATATTATTCGAGAGAAGCATAACAGAGGTCTAGCCAAACATTTCGGCATAGAAAAGACTTTAGTATAGCTCAGACACTTTTATTACTATCCAAATATGCGACGACACATGCAACGATATGTGACTAGGTGTAAAGTGTGCCAATTGGCGAAGGGACACAGCCAAAACACAGGACTTTACATGCCATTGCCTATTCCAAGTAGACCATGGGACTCAGTTAGCTTGGACTTTGTCTTGGGTTTGCCAAGAACGTAGCGAGGTTTCGACTCGGTGATGGTTGCAGTAGACATGTTTTCTAAAATGGCACATTTCATTCCTTGTCGAAAAACCAGTGATGCCACTCACGTAGCACACTTGTTTTTCATGGAAATCGTCAGATTGCACGGCCTACCAAGGTCCATTATTTCTGACAAGGATGTGAAATTCACAAGACATTTTTGGCGTACTCTATGGAAGAATTTGGACACTCAATTGAATTTTAGCTCTGCATATCACCCACAAACTGATGGGCAAACAAAGGTGGTGAACAGGAGCTTGGGAAACCTGCTACGAAGTTTTATTGGAGAAAATTCACAGATGTGGGATCGTATACTTTCTCAGGCGGAATTTTCTTATAACGATTCACCAAATCGTAGCACGGGATATAGTCCTTTTCAGGTTTTGTATGGCATGCATCCTCGCGGAGTGCATGAACTACGGGATTTGGGAAAATTGGAAAGGAGGAGTGCTAACGGGGAATATTTCGCCAAGGTAATGAATGACTTACACGAGTAGGTAAAGTCGAAATTACAGGACAGCAGTCAAAAATATAAGTAGCAAGTAGATTTAAAGCAGCGGGAAGTTCCGTTTAATGTAGGGGAC
This sequence comes from Pinus albicaulis, assembly GCA_034641835.2. Lineage (NCBI taxonomy): Eukaryota > Viridiplantae > Streptophyta > Pinopsida > Pinales > Pinaceae > Pinus > Pinus albicaulis. The sequence continues at coordinate 35,443 of JAXQQM020071015.1, read as the reverse complement.
GAAGTTCTTGCATATTTACACAAAGAAAGATTTCCTAAGGGCGAATATAACAAGCTGAAATATAAGAAGATCAGCCCTTGTAAAATTCTTCGTAAATTCTCTGCCAATGCCTATGAATTATAGTCGCCATTAGGAATAGGCATCTCACCCATCTTCAATGTGGGAGATATGTTTCCATATACTGCCAGTCCTAAAGACGACAGAGTGGCATGGCTAGAACGGGACACCCAGATTGAAAATGGTTCTTGGATGAGGCAAATTCCTACGGCTCAGCCCCTTGAGATCGAGAGCATTCTTGACACCCAGGTAGCCAAGCGCACTCGCAGGAAAGAGTACCTTCAGTACCTTGTCAAGTGGATGAACTGTCCCATTGAGGACAGTTCATGGCTTGACGCAGCACAAATACAACGAGCAGGCTATTCTGTTGAGGAACTCATGGAACGGAGCCATGAATTTTTTTTACCCTAGGAGCCTGATGCAGGAGCATCCAGCTCAGGGTAAAAAGAAAAATGGGTGTTTTTCATACAGGTTACAGTTGATTGGTTGACAGGTCATTGCACCTGGGTTTATTTTGTTTTTTTTTCTAGAAATTCTGTCATTAGGGCCTAATATTCATTTCTGTTTTGTAATTTCATTTTAAAATTTATTTTAGTTAATATTTAGAACTCATTTCCTAAATTAAAAGAACAGATTAAAAATGTAACCATATCTAACTGTTGACAGTTTCAAAACGAAATTGTTTCATATAGTAGTACAAAAGAGAAGAAAAGACATTCTGTAAGGGTTTATTTTTCCATCATAGTAAAACAGAGAAAGAAATAAAACGCATTCAGGAGACTTTTGAAGAAATCATCTGAAAACTACTCTGCAGTTAAATATTATTTTGTTTTTCTTTTCCTGTCTATTGTTTATATCATCGTGTATCGTAAACTGAACATATGCGCAATTGTAACAAAGGCGAACAAAAGTAAATTTTTACACAGGCACTGGAGTGACTACAACATTTGACAAACTAAAGCATACATTTGCAGGGGAGTCCACACAGACTATAAATTTCACAGATATATATGAATCAGCAGGTGTACCAAACATATTCCCAGGTATTCACCATTTCATATTAACAGAACTTGAATTCCACCATTTATAAGTAAATCATGTTTCTGTTGATGAGTCCCGAAGGACTATAAAAATACATTAAATATTAAGTTTATGGACTAGGTTTGAAACCCCATATAAAATGGCATTCATATTCAGATGGAAAACTAACAAAGAAAACAACAGAACTGGACTAGTAATTGAGCACGGAATTCATATTAAAACCCTGGTCTATTTTTCCTAAAAGGAGACTCTTGTAACAAAACAAACATAGTGGAATCCACAACAAGATAATTAAGAGTGGAAGCTAAGACCCACAAATAAAACAAATTACAAAAACCACCAAAGGCGGATAAAGGTCAACGCCCTACCCATTTGGGGTCAATAGTTGTGAAATGCGAAGAGTCGTGACTGTACAAACTGTAACCATCTGCAAAGAGAAAAGAAATTTCAAGAGTTAAGCCCCAAAATTATTTTAAATCGAATATGGAAATATGAATAAAAGAAATGGGGAGGTTTTATTGAGCTTAACTTACTAGAAGGAAGAAACGTTGAACAAAGGAGGAGCTTTGGTCGCCAGTTGACAGGGGTCTGCTCACAAGGAGCAACAACCGTTAATAAATCAGGAAAAATACTAAGAAATTGAAGCAGGGAAGAACGACTTTACCATGTGGAACTGATAAACAGAGGTGGACGTTGGAACCCTTGCCGACCTCGACCTATAAGTTGCAAACAATAATTAGTCAAACAACAAATTCATTTTGAGGATGAAAGTTAGACAATTCTGGAATGAAATTCCTATAAAAGGTCTGAATAAGAAAAAATAACCAGAAACCACCATGTTGCCGAAGTCTTGTTGAGAGCCACAAAGGATCTAGCAGAACCCTTGCCACAGAGACAGTGCGAAAAGAGCCAACAAAGCCTCCATATCGGCGGAGACAATCACATAGAAAACCCTCACAAACTTCGAACAAATGAAATGAATGCAACTGAGTAGTGTTAGGGTTAGTGATAGCGTGGGAGAGAAATTCTTGAGAAGCAGGATAGATGTCCATTTCATGTCCTCTCACAAGGACGAATTACCATTAATACACAGTGATTGCGAAATTAATCAAATCTGTAACGTATCATATGATACAACCAATGATTGAAACATTAATTCAAACCTTATCTTAATATTTATTCAACAAATCAAATCACAATTTAAGCGCAGGTCTTAAAGAGGGTTGAGCCCCATCACTTCTTTTTCTTCCTTCTAAAATTGAATTAGATTAACTTAAATCTTTTCATAATTCTAGGTTAGTCATCTTAACAACTCAAAGAACAAAACCCCCTAAAAAAAATATAAAACACAAACACAACGAAGTAATAAATAGGTTGCTTAAGCACATATCGTGCACCACACTTCATCAATTTACTAGCCCTGGTTGATAATTAACGAAAGCAATTTAGGAACACTAAATTGACTAAACAAGGAACACCACCCTCTTCCTTGAACATATATGACATTTATTAGGTCTTGCATCCATTATTTTAGCAATTACAAGTAAATACAAGAAATAACTATGAAATGAACCAGTCATTTAAACATTCTTATAACAAGCATAAAACTAGGGAAATATCAATGAAATAATATCCATTAATCCAAACATTAATAATTACCAAATAAAGAGAACTTAGGTTTCATTAAACATAGGCAATAACCGACCAGGTTTAGGACTTACATGTACCACCCGACCGTCGACATGGCTGATCAAAATATCTCTTTAGCCAATCACCTCCATGCCATATTCCAAGCATGAATGTGGTATCTCATGGATAAACCAATCCAAAAAAAAACAAGGGAATCCATAGGTTAAACCACCTCCACCCTAACCATATCATGATCACAGCAAAACCAGTGCTCCTATAACAAAACTGAACTGAACTTGGAATTCCATCCAGAATCCATCAATACCTTTGAGGAAGTTTCCATCTCCTTGTATCTCAAGGTTTACCACAATCCAATCCCATATTAGTAGGCCCTAAATCGAGACACCACCCTCAATATTTACTGTGTATCTCACCAAAACCGGTCAAGGGATTCCTAGGCCTTTGGGAATTTCCCTTGAGACCACCTCCCATTAGGGGAATTTTGAGGTCTAAAATGGGCCTCCTAAGAAAAATGTACAACTAAAATAAAATTTATAAGAACTAATACGATTCAAGATGATGACATCAACCATGGGGGATGATTCACTATTTTTGGAGTAAAAAATTAAAAATATTAAAAAATAATAAAATAATAAAACTACCTTTTCAACTCGTATTTTCAACTTATCTCCCTAAAGTTTTGCTCAAATTTTTAGCAGGAATACTCGTTGTATGCAAAATTTAATTCTTCATCCAAGGAGTACCCATGTTGCATACTTTTGATGGACCCTACTGCATGCAAAATGATAAATACATAAAAACATGTGATTGCAATCATGTTTTTTATGTATTTCTCATTTTTCGTGTAGAAAAGTCCATCAAAAGTATGCAACATGAGTACTCCTTGAATGGCGAAATAATTTTTTCATCCAACAAGTATTCCTGCTCCAAATTTGAGTAAACCCTTAGGGAGATAAGTTCAAAATATGAGTTGAAAAAGTAGTTTTTTCTCTTTTCCCTCTAAACTTTGATGATGTAATTAAATATTATTTTATTATTTCCACTATTATTTTATAATTTCCTTAGGAGGCCCATTTTAGACCTCAAAATTCCCCTAATGGCCCTGCATTTTTAAATCCATCTAGCAATTCCAAGGCTCAAAAATGAGATCAAAATACCAACGTTTCATGGCATTCAAAAAAAATGAAAGGCAAGGATGAAACACACTGTCAAAACCAGGTAAAACCATGCCATCAACAACAAGAGAACCAAATACCAACATTCATAAACCATGCCTATCCAAACTATCTAGGAAATCACACATGTAATATGTTACTTGCAATTATTCCTATTGAATTTTTTATATCTTACTCTTCCTTGCTTGATATTTTCTTTCCTTTCCTTTCTTTTTCCTTCCTATTCTTGCTTTCCTCCTTCTTCTCTCAATTCTAAAATTCTATAAGAAAACTCCAAGTATCCAAGATTTTGTGAGAGAGGATAACAGGATAGCTCCAAAACTGAACTGATAAAAGGTACCAACTGATCCTCAAGAGGCTTTTTATCGATGAGGCCTTTATTTTCTTTATTTTCTATTATTTTCCTACAATTTAATCCCCGCATGCAACCTGCAACCTGTGACCTTTTACCTTCCTTTTCCCCTGTTTTCGTCTATTTTCATAAATAAATGTGCCAAAAATACATTTTTCCTCCTTCATTCCTTAACCATTGCCTTTCACAAATTTCCTTAGCCATAAACACATATCCAGTGGTTCCTACTATGATATCTTTGCCCTACATTCAGCTTGGAATAAGTGTCCCTTAACCATGGTCTTATTTTTTCCTTTGTTAAATTTTATTACATGAAATTTTGCCAAGGTCTGTTATAGAATCCTCCCCCTTGGGGAACATTGTGTTACACTAAAAGTTGTCACCATGATGTTTTACTATTTGTATGAGTTCATAATTACTCATACAATACTCCCTTGGAATTCTACAAACATCAAGTTCTTAAAACCAAGCCTTGAAATTGAGAGAAAAGCTTATAAAAGTCATAAAAATACTTGTACCACACTTTCTCCTAGTATTACCTGTAGTGTTGCATCTGTTTGTTCTATAACATGCGGAACCAGCTGCATTTTTTCTTCATTAAAGGTGCGGATTCCTGTAAAAGGTAAAGTGAAGGCGGAAGTAAAATTTGGAAGCCTAGCTAGTTGAATCTGGAAGCCTCTGGAAGCAATTATTCGGCGGAAAGTTTGCTCCTTTCATGTACATTCATCCCTCCATTAAAGGAGCCTACCCCTTGGTATGTGCAACTTATTCCCTTTGACAGGGGATTCTATCCCCTCTTATTTGGAGCTGCAACCTCTTCTCTTTTGCTATAAATTGAGGCCATAGATCAGCCTCAAGGGGAGTTAGGTTTTGAAATTTTTTGAGGAGAATTGCTGGATAAACTCAGACTTTCTTAACTGATTACCATATGGGAACAATTACACACTCATGTGTATGTTAGTCGAGAGAGTGCAAAGGCTTTTCAAAGTAGAGGAAACGCTTGTTCCGAACCCTGGAAGGACATGTACGACATCAAGGCGAACACGGTTGTAAGGCTCCTTCTTTCATTAAGGATAATACAAATGGATCTTGTTTTATCAATGAATTTTTTACTTAAATGGCTTATTTCTTGAATTCCTTGATCATCAAGATATATTTATGGTTTATGAATTAGTCTATATTATGCAGGTGCTTCTGATTATTTCATGTTTTTTTATTGCAGATCCCGAAAGGAGACATATTCAAAGCAATAGGAAAGAAGACTACAATCAGTGCTAGACTACAGGTAAGTCCTAAATCCTTCATTATAGATAATTCTAGATCAAATATAATCTAGAGAAATTAGTTTACATCTGTCTGTTTGTTGCTAGTTATCATAGGATACTAGGGAGATCTGTCTTGTCCGCAAGAACGATTTATCCGCCCAGCAACATGGCGACTCCACTGGGGAATGGATCTTGAACAGAGTTTTCTTTTATTTTTCGACTTGTGAAATTATTTTTCTGATTTTGATTGATTGATACTGGCTTGGGTAATTTATTCCTGCGGAATCCCTAAAAAGTGCTTTAGAATTTTTTATTTTTCTTTAAGTTTTCTGGTCTCCGCACTTTGTTGTTAGGCACAGTGCGGTCATCTCCGTTGTTTTTCTGTATACATAGTGTGGCACCGCACCTGTTTACACTAAAACCTACGGACCTTGGGAAAATGTTTGAAAAACTTAAAATTCTCTTTTCTAGGATCGGTTTGTAAGATTTTCAGTATATACCCAAACTTGTATGTTCTATCAGAAAGCTTTGTCTGAGAGTTTCTTTCAGCATTTTTTTAAGTTTTGAATGATTTTCTACAAGATATGCATGTTATAAGTGATTTTTTCTTTGTCTTTGTGTCACTCAAAGATTAGAAACCTCTATATACCTTAGATCACTGGTATTTCATTGTTTTCTTGCTGAGTCTTTGACTTCATAACATAAATTGTTTTATGAGAATTAGATCCCATTTTCTCATTTGCAAATCTTTAACAACTTTTTCATTGAGTTTTGAATTTCACTTAAAAAACCATAATTGGATGTTTTTGAGTTTTTGCTGCTTTCAGCAAAGGATTTCTTAGTTAGATTACAAACTAAGCAAAATGTCCTGAAAATATTTTAAGTTTCGATTTCAGATTTAATTCTTAGAATTTTTAGATCTCGAAATTAATGTTTTTAGTTTTCAGTGTTATTTATAGAAATTGTAGTTCTCTTTTGTAGAATGTTTGATTGTAGTTTTGATCTTGAAGAATAAAGGGATTTCTTTTTGAGAAATTGATCATTCTGAGTTCTCATAAGATAAGATTTCTTTTCATATGTGCTTGTTTTGAAGGAAAGAATTGTTTTAAAAGATTGCATTTCTCAACTTTTTCTTTCGGATAGAATTCATTGAAAGGAAATGAATTGTTTCTCACAATAGATGCATTTTTAATGTGTTTTTATTCGGGTCACTACATATCATCAAATTTTCACTTCGCACCTATTGGCCTAAGAAACAACCTATTAAAAGCAACGATTAAATTAAAATAAATCTAGTAATTTTTATATCTCTAGGACTCTTTTCACCAACATAGCTTAGGCTAGTGTCTTGGAGTAGGGATTAATTAACTCTCCAGGACAGTTAAAACAAAGAAGTAGTTGATCTTGCGGTAGGAAAAATACAATAGTAGCTTGTATGCTCTGGGAAGCTCCTCCTAAAGTAGTCAAGCACGAGATCATATCCAAACTAGTGAGGTGATCAATTCTATCTCATTGGGAACGATAGAAGATGTGTGTGTATTAGCAACAGTAAACCTCGGATTGACCATTGTCGAGGAGCCTGGGGTCACTTGTCGGTATACCTTGGATTATTTCACGGAGCCTTCATGGGGATTGAGCTTTGTTACTTTGCCCTTGCGCGTATATCAGATCGTAGACTGTTCCCCCAGGTATATTTGTTCCTGTTGGTGACCTTAGTGGCCATAAAATTTAAGATTTTTTCCTATGGTGACGATGGAGGAAAGATCCTACTCTACCTTGAGCAGATGTCGACTAGACTCACTTGGACTCTCCAGAGAGTTATCTTCACTCGAGATGGTTTAAGTGGAGAAACTTGCACCAAAATGTTTCATTAAGAAGGTTGTTGGGGTAACTGTTTCAACTGCCATTTCTACATTAAAATACTACGATGTTGGATTTCATCACCAACTAGTGTTTTTAGTGTGGGAATCTACTGTTTTGTGTGGTTTTCTCTCCTAGATTTTATAATCATTTGATCATTTGATTGTCTCATTAGTGAGGTGATCAATTCTATCTCATTGGGAACGATAGAAGATGTGAACGTATTAACAACGGTAAACCTCGGATTGACCATTGTCGAGGAACCTAGGGTCACTTGTCGGTATACCTTGGATTATGTCAAGGAGCCTTCATGGGGATTGAGCTTTGTTACTCTTCCCTTTCACGTATATTGGATCGTAGACTATTCCCTCAGGTATATTTGTTCCTTTTGGTGACTTTAGTGGCCATAAACTTTAAGATTTTTTTCCTAAGGTGACGGTGGAGGAAAGATCCCACTATACCTAGAGCAGATGTCGACTAGACTCACTTGGACTCTCCGGAGGGTTATCTTCACTCGAGATGGTTTAAATGGAAAAACTTGCACCAGTCTGTTTCATTAAGCAGGTTGTCGAGGTAACTGTTCCAACCACCATTTCTACATTAAAATACTACAATATTGGATTTCATCACCAACTAGTGTTTTTAGTGTGGGAATCTACTATTTATGTGTGGTTTTCTCTCCTAGATTTTATAATTGTTTGATCATTTGATTGTCTCATTAGTGACTTTAGGAATTTTTATTGAAATTTTCTTTGATTGCATGTGATTAGTAATTTTTAATCGTGGCTAAATTACCAAGACAATCGCGTAGACCTCAGGGGAAACCCCCTGAGTATACACCAAGCCAACTTGAAGGACTGCGAGCTCTGGTACCACATAGTATCAGTAGAATTAGATCAAAAAAACCAGGAGAATCATCCATAATTACACATCTTGATTATCAATCACAAGCAGCAGAATATATTGAAGAGCCAATTTCAATTTCCGAAATCACTGACATTGCTTCTACAACCAATGAATTAGCTAAAGAACCTGAAATTTCTGAGCCAGAAACTAAACCTATTGTGTTGGAATCATCTTCAGGATTTTTTACTCTGACTTCTAGTGATCCTGATTCACCGAGAGTAAGACATTGCATCACCAAAAATCTTCCTTCTGATCTCATATGTATTGAATAACTTGTTGGTCCAGACGAAGACATAGTTCTTCCTAAAACCCAAGAAACTTTGAATATTAGAGAGCGTGAATCAATATTCTATAGTCCTTTTAGAACTGACACTTGGTATTTATCATTGACATATTTTTTACAAAATTCAGGTCTTATTTATTCACCACCCCGAATTCCTTTTTACCCTACGCAGAGAGTTTATCAACCTTCATTAGCAATGTCAAGTGAGTCATCTAGGTTTTCTGAATCTCCAGAATCATTTTTATATGGTGGTTCGTATATTCCTCTGAGATACTAGTCGCTCTCTGGTACCTTCTCAGGAGAAGATCCTCAACCAATTGAACAAATGTTATCATCTGGTACAAATGGAACAAATACTGAAACATTGAACACATAATAGATTTTTATGGTGTCTGGAAATATTCCAATTCATCAACCTCAAGGAAGTCAATTATCGCCTGGGGGGAACCTCAAGGAAGTCAGTTACCACCTGGGGGAAACCTCAAGGTAGTCAATTACATCCCAGAGGGCAACCTCAGGGTAATTTTTAACCACCTAGAGGTCAACCTGTAGGACAATATTTACAGCCTGGGGAGCAACCTCAAGGTTAGTATCAAACTCAAGGACAATACATACCTCAAGGTCAATATCAACCCCAAAATCATTTCATACCTCAGGGTCAATATCAACCCTAGATTCAATACATGTCTCAAAGTCAATATCAACCTCAAGGTCAGTACCTAGTTCAAGGTTTTCAACCTCGTTCAGGTCAACCATTATTACAAGGAGCTGGAAATTTTCCAGTTAATTATAAAACTTACGTTCAACCTGGTTTTGTTCCTTCATATGCACATCCTTCTATGGGTCAACACCCTAGAATTAATATGGTGTGGGATCCGTCTCAAATTCAACAAACATTAAAACCAAATGTGCAATTACCTAATCAACCTAGATAGTCCATAGGTTCTGGTCCAACCCAACAACTTGTCCAGCTTACAATTCAAGTCTCTACACATGTTTCTGTTCAGCATTCTGGCCCTAGTACACCTAGAACTCCGCCTCAATCTTCTATTGCTACTGCAGCTTCTGTTCAACCTACCACACCTATTCCTGGAGTATCTGCAGCTCCTGTTTCTACTACCCCTTATTAGTGAAAATTACTCAAGTATCTGTGCCACATTCAGGACTTACAATTCATACTATGGTCTAGATGCCTACAGGACAATCTGGTACAAGTACGATTCTCACTAGTCAACCACAATTTACTTATCAACCGTACCGGGGGCAGTATCAATTTGGACATGCTACACAAAATCCAACATATCAGTATCAATCGTATCCTAGGTATACTTATCAAGTACCTCAACAACCCTAGTATGGTCCGGTTAATCCTGGTTATCTAGGAGGTTTCACAATTCCCAATGCGCATCCAATTCTAGGATATCCTAGATATCCTCCTCCTGGAACTGGTTTGATCACAAAAGGTTATCAAGACCTTAGCCGTCAGTTACCATTCATAGCAACTTTAGATTTACCTGATCTATTGCGCCTTACGAATCCAATATTCTATCTTCCGTATTGGCCACCGATGCCTAATAAGTTTCCCAGTGATATTCCAAAGTTTGAAGGTACGTCAGGAGAAGATCCATCTAATCATGTTATGACTTATCACCTCTGGTGTGCATCCAATTCACTAATCAATGATTCGATTCGATTACATCTTTTTCAGAGAACTCTCATTGGTCTAGCTGCTAAATGGTACATTGAGTTACCACGAGGCTCATTTAATAATTTTAATGCACTAGCTACTGCTTTCTTAACCCATTTTTAGTTACCTGTCAGATATGACAATGGTACGGAATTTTTGACCTCATTAAAACAATCTATGTCTACATACATATCTGATCACATTCATGAATGGCGATGTAGGAGACGTTTAGTGAAAGTCTTTATTCCAGATCAAATTTTGGTTGAATGGTTTATCAAATCATTATTGCCCAAAATTACTGAATATGTGACCAAAGGAGGCATCATTACAGAAGAGCAAGTCATTGCTCAAGCTTAGTACCTTGACCTTGTATATACATAGTCAGGTACTCTGTATGACAAAATCCCCGATTTACCAAGACCTGGTCAATTAACTACAACTCCTTCAGGCTCTCATGCCGTTGATGGTGTAATTGGTTCTGTTAACACTAGCAAGAGTAAGAATAAATCTTCCAAGACGACTTCTCCTATTATAACTTTACCTGATTCACCGAAAGGAGATTCTTCCATTGAAACTTCCACTGATATTCATGTTGTAGAATCATCTACAGCCAAACCTAAAAATGGTGGTAAGAATAAAAATAAAAAATCATCTTCAGAAGATAAAAACGATAAAACTAAACCAACTGACTATAAATGAAACCTTGTTATCCTTGTCTAATCTGTGATGAGGATCATTTTACTAAAGAGTGCCCACATAGAGCTGAGGTATAGAAATTCATTAAGGGTTCACCCATACTTGCTGTCTTGAAGGATCCCTTTCCTACTCAAGATAGTAACATGATTGGATCTTCCTCAAATATGCTAGAATATATCTTAATGGTTGCGATGCGATCGCAAGATTACGGTAGTAAAAATCATGTTGGTGGTAAAGAATTAGAAAATTATAATTTAGCATCAACTACATCTCCCTCAATTTCTGATCCACTACAGATCGAGAAACCGAATCCAGACTTAGTAATCAAACCACTTGATAAAGGTGTACTTCGTAAATCAGCTTTCAATCCACATGTGAGAGCTACTCAGAACTACAATATTGTTGAAGAATTGGAAATTTCCCCTTCAACAATGTCGGCTTTGGAAGTGCTGCAATCATGTCCAGCCCAAAGAAAATTACTATTGTCAGCCATATGAGCCATAGATCTTCAGGATTTGAACTTAATGATCTCCGATTTAGAAAATTTTACACCCTGCCTACCTCATCAAATGGCTTTTCAAATTCCAGTAATAGTAAAAAACAAACATTGCTTTTGCACTGTTGTTGATGAAGGGGCTTCTACGTGTATCATGTCGTTAAAATGTTGGAAATCACTTGGTTCTCCGACACTTAACCAATCATCGACTATGCTCAAAGCTTTTTATGGAAGAGGATTCCATCCGTATGGTATTTTACAGGATCTATCTATAGAGGTCAAATGAAAAACCGTTAATCTAGATGTGGAAGTGGTTGATGCCCCTCTGGATTACAACCTTCTCCTACATTGTAGTTGGTCTTATGCCATGACTTCTATCGTATCATCGGTCTTTCATATCATCATGTTTCCTCATAAAGGAAAGATCATTAAAATAGATCAGCTCTCATATTATTCATCAGACCCAGCCACTACTGATAGCATCCAACATGTCGGAAAATTGACTATCTCTTATAAAGATGTTGGAGTGGGTTTAATCAAAGATTCTGCTTTACTGGGAAATTTTTCCCTCCTTGCTCCCAACATACCACCTTCTATCGCTAATATTAATATGATTACATCAAGTACTATTTCCTTTGATGATCCTTGGATAGTACCTTCAGACTCATAACTGGATTCTTTCGATGGCGCGATTCCTTTGAGTCCTTTTGAATTAGCATATCAGGCAGTACAATAATTTTCTGATACTCCTTCAACTAAACCTGATCTAGTGAATGTGATCAATGAGGAATCACTTTCGATATCAAGTTCAGCTTCGCCATCAATTCCCGATCATGTTCAACAAATATTCAATATCGATGAGCATATTCATGAATTTTTGTCTATAGAATAATTACCCTAGGAAGATCTACACCACCAATCTTCGTTTTTACTTGATCTCGATCATTTCGAAACTGGTTTTTCCTCCATTTTTACTGTTGATTATGTTAATGAACCCCGGAATCCTCTCACGAATTCTGATTCTGAATTGAACTTAGCAAACATTTCTACGACAGTTCCTATTGACATCTCAGTAAAACCAATAATTGTTGAAAACATTCATATAGGTGCTTCTTGTATGCCAGATGAAATCCAAGCATTTAAAGCCCTATTTCAAGAATTTCGTGACATTTTTTCCTGGTCATATGAAGAAATGCCAAGAATCGATCCATCAATGTTGTTCATGAAATTAAAACATACCCGGATGTTAAACCTGTCCGACAAAGATTACGTCAGATACATCTGCAAAAAGCTGCCGCTATTAAACAGAAGTTGAGAAATTAATTCATGCAGGTTTTATTTATCCAATTCCTTTAACGGATTGGGTATCTAATATTGTTCCTGTTAATAAAAAACAAGGGACAATACAAGTATGTATCGATTATAGGGATATATCGATCAAATTATTGATGATTGTATCGGAAGTGAAATGTTTTTGTTTATGGATGTATTTTTGGGCTACAATCAAATCAACATACTCTTTTCTGATCAACCCAAAACATCTTTCATTTGTCCATGGGGGACTTTTTATTAGTGCAAATTACCTTTTGGACTTAAGAACGCTAGCGCAAATTTTCATAGGGCAACGTCTTATGCATTTCATGACATTAAACACTGTATTGTGCAACCCTATCTCGATGATTTACCTGCTCATTCATCACACAGAGCAGATCATCTTACTCATCTACGAGCTATATTTATGAGATGTAGGCATCATAGGATTCATTTGAATCCTCACAAATGTGTCTTTTGTGTTGAATCTAGATGATTGTTGGGATTTTTTGTCTCAAAGGAAGGCATTCGTTTCGACCCATCGAAGGTTGAGGCTATCATCAATTTACCTCCTCCATCTACTCTTCGCCAACTCCAAATTTTGCAAGGGAAAGCGAACTTTTTACGTTGGTTCATACTTAACTATGCTGAGTTAACCAAAGGTTTTACCAGGTTGTTAAAGCAGAATATTCCTTTCTTTTGGGACGAGATCATTGATCAATCTTTTGATGCTCTTAAACACGCGTTTACCCATGCACCATTATTGCATCCTCCCAATTACAACCAAGATTACTTTTTATACCTAGTAGCCTCCAATTCTATGATCTGAATGGTCTTAGTTTAGGAAGATGAATTCCACCATGAACATGTGATTTATTATCTCAGTCACAATCTGCATTCGACCGAAATCAAGTACTCACATGTGGATAAATTGGCCTTGGCAACAGTTCAAGTTGTCCAACGATTTCGTCATTACATATTGTTACATAAAACAACAATGATTTCTGATTGTAACCCTATGATGTATATTTTGACCAGACAACTGCTACGGGGAAAATACTCCAAATGGATTGTTATCCTACAGGAGTTTGATTTGGAATTTGAAAAATCCAAATCAAAGAAATCATTGGTATTCACTCAACTTATGTGTGACTTCCCAAGTACTGACACCGAAACTGTGGAAAAACATCTGATCGCGGATGAATCTTTGTTTCTTATTAGTACCATTGATCCTTGGTATGGAGATATCATCATTTATCTCCAAACCCAAAATTTTCAGCCCGAACTTTCACAGTCATAACAACGAAAAATCCGTTTCCAGTCTCAGCAATATCATATTGTTGGTGACACACTATACCGTCGTGGTGCAAACTCTATTTTTCGACATTGTCTCACTCTTGAAGAAGATGAAAAGGTTTTAAATGACTGTCACTCTGGAGTAAGTGGCAGTCATATGTTTGGGTATGCCACAGCCCACAACCCAAATGATATTGTGCGCTGGCTATTTTTGGCTGTTCTTATTTAAATATTGTACTTATACTATCTAAAAATTCCACAACTGTCAAATATTTGATCATAATATACATGCACCACCCACTCCTATTCACCCTATAATTTTTGTTGGTACTTTTACAAAATGGAGCATTGAATTCATTACATGTAACCCTCACTTCGCCGGGGGGCATGGGTATATTATTCTCGCAGTAGATTATTTTACCAAATGGGCCGAGGCAATGCCTAAATTTGCCACAGATGGAAAAAATGCAACTACTTTCATGTTCAATCACGTGATTTCTTGTTTCAGTGTACCCTAAGCAATAATTACTGACCATGGGAGTCATTTTCAAAACGTCATGATGACCAAACTAACTGATCAACTTGGACTGCGCCATGATAGTTCTACACCATATTATCCGTAGGCTAATGGACTGGTTGAAGCTATCAATAAATTTTTAGTTACCATGATCAAATGAATCATCAAAATTCATAAATCGAATTGGCATACCATGCTTTTTTTAGCACTTTGGGCATATCGAACCTCAAAGAACCACCGATGTTTTAATTTCTTCAACTAGTTTACTATTGTAGCTGTGATAACACCGAATGATAGATACCATCACTCCAACTAGCCATAGAGTTACTACCAGCCACTTCTGAAGAGGAGAAACCCTTTTTGTACTTACCTCAATTAGATGAGAATCGATGCACCACTGCATTAGCTACCGAAACTCATGTGAAACGAATGAAAGCTCAGTATGATAGAAGTGTTACACCTCATATTTTTTCAGAAGGAGACCTAGTCTTGGTTTATGATCAAGCTAACGATAAGCTAGGGGCTGGGAAATTTGAACCCATGTGGCATGGCCCTTATATTGTCAAGTGACAGCTTGCAAAAGGGGCCTATGACTTGATTAAATTTGAGGAAATCTCTTTAGGTAAACCTAGAAATGGGCTTTATCTAAAGAGATATTATGCTTGATTCTTGTGTGGAGATATTTCCTGTATATTAGTTATTTTTATAAGCTGGCGTGTTGTAGATTAGAAGAGCGTGCCTAGTTTAAGTGTGCTTTTACTACTATCCCTGCTTATCTGGATCAATCTTGATTTTGCAGACGTTGATGTCCCTTCAAAAATACATTGGTTTTGCTGATGGTGATTTTCATAGTATAGGGAACATTTCTTCTGCAACTTGGGTTATTTATTCACCCACTGATGAGTTAGTATCTATGCATGGGGTAAGCCTTGGTCAAACGACGAACAATATTGCAAAGTATAGCGCAGTTATTGAGTTATTGTCTGAATCCATTTCATTTGGAATTCGAAGTTTGATTGTTAGATTAATTCTGAACTCGTTGTATTACAATTGAATAGAGTATATGCAATTAAAAACCCAGTGTTGTTAAGATTATTTTTGAAAGTTCGTCTCTTGGAATGAGAATTTGATTATATTGAGTATCAACACATTCCGAGAAATTTGAACACATTAGCTGATGCAGTAGCTTCTAGTGTTATAAATATACATTTGCGATAATTAAAGTAGTAGATAAAAATAACATTCGATAACATGTTAAGATAGATAACTGGAAATAAGAGTATTTTTTTCAAAAATATTACATCGTCCTCGACAATAGGTTCAAAACGCCTTATGATTGGAAAAAAGTGATACAAAAAATGATACAAGTCTACAAAATTAATTATCCACTACCTGTGGTGATGATCACGATAAACCACTACAGCTCATGCCACCTTGCTCAGAAATCTCCTGAATGGTCCCAGAACCCCGATAACATCTCTCTATAAGAGGAGCGGAATGTCATCTATAGTAGTCTTTGGAATATCTAAATTCGACTGCTCCAGATGGTTTTCCAGGTCAGTAAGGACCTCTGCTGTCTAATCCTGTGGTGGTAGTGGTGATGCAGTTGGCTTCCTGTCAAAAGGATGGAGAGTGGTTGGTCGACATGGACCCACATTTGCATTTGAAATTTTTGTCATCAGTTTTGGATGATTCAAAAAAAAAAAAAAATTAGAATTTAGAACATGTCAAAATGATTTTTTACCTGAATCATCCCACTGTGTCCCTAGAGGAAGAAACATCTCTCGATTGCTGCGGAAATCTATCCCAGCATAAGGGAAATCTTCTATCACAAAGATTTTATTCTCCAACCAATGAAAATAGGCTGGAGTAAAAAGAACAACCTCGCCGCCTTCACTGTGACGGGCCATCAATGCAACCCATCGAACCATTTGAGGCTCTTTGACTCTACCATGATCAACTGAAATAAGGTGTGGGGTCAGTAAAGGAATCCTCTCTAGAGAAAATGTGACCACGATCGCTCCATATCCAAAGTTTTTCAACTTCGCATTTTTTTCTCTAGTCAGTTGGCCTTTAACATTGGCCAACACTGCCTCACACCAATTGAAAATAGTGCCTCTAAAGCAGTCAACAAAAATTTGCATTTGGGATCTTGTAGCAACATGTGGAGTTACGCTCCCACACAACCTGGTTACCGTAAATGCGGCCACTTTAAGCTTAGGACGAATAATGGTTTTTATGTTAATGCATTTATCCTTGGGGTCTACTTCTTCATTGCAAAATTCTTCCCGAAGGTTAGCGGCAGACTGACCACCTGACCTAGCCCCAAACAAAGAGAGTGGCTCACCCCTCTTTGATAAATCAGTGAGGAAGTATATATCATCCAGCTTAATTTCGAGCTGGTGACCTCCAATTATAAAGCATTGTTCCTGTACATCCCATTTGTTGACTAGCCAAGTAAGCAAATCCACTTGAGCCCTCATACCTTGAATGACCCAAAATTTGTACAAACCGCATTCTCTCAAAATACGTAATGTAGGTGGATGTAACATGGCCGCATCATCAACTTCTTCTTGCTCATGTTCTCTCCACTCAAACATTGTAAATATCCTACAATGGACAAATTGAAAGATTAAAAACAATTTGAATAGGAAAATTTGGTTTAAATTGGGAGATTTGTTCATTTTATTTTTTCTTACGGCGCCTCCGCACTTTTCACATAAAAACAGTGCGTGGATCCGCATGTGTCTTATGCATAAGGTGCGGGACCATGTCAATTTTCCCTTTATAAAATTGTCGGGGTCCGCAGGTTTCATGTGTTTTACCTACGGACCCCCGTGAGTGAATTTTTGAACCTATTTTCCTCCTTAAAAATCAATCTAAGCCATAAATTAAGAAAGTAAACAGAAAAAAATGAAGGTAAGGATGAAGTGGATTACTGGGAACTGATGGTTTTCGATTTTGACAGGAAAATCTTCCGCAATCTCCTCCGGAACGTTTTTACCAAAAGCTCTCAATTTTCACTCTGAAATCAAATGGTAAAAATGATTTAGAAAAACTCTTTTTTATAAGATTTTTTGAATAAATAAAATATAATTTTGTTTATTTTTCACTTTGAAAAGTGGTTTTCCAAATTATTTTTATTAATTATAAACAGGTATGTTTAATTTTTTGAGTTTTTGTGCAGAATATAGGATTTTTTGGGTAAAATGGTCTTTTGGAAAAAGGAGTATACTTTTTATCACTTTTTCGAACTCGATAAAAATTATGAAAAAGTGGATGAGTACATTTTTATCACTTTTTCGAACTCGTTAAAACTTACAGAAAAGGTGAAACTATTGAGTACACTTTTATCACTTTTTCGGACTCTTAAAAATTACAAAAAAGTGAAACCCTAGAGTTCTTTGGGCCTCTTTCAGATTTCTAGTATTGAAAATATTTCCAGCATTGATTATCCAACTCGCAAATAAAAATGATACTGGTTTCTTCGCATAAGTTTATCTCTTCCGTAATCGAAATGACTCATTATAAAAAAGGTATACGTTGACTAAACATAGTCAATAGAGTTCTCTCTTGTATTATTTTATCCTTTTTCGGGCTTGAGAGACTAAATTTACGAAAAAGTACACCCACGAAGTTTCCTTAAGTTTTTCTTCTGACTCCCTAAAATTGAAAAACACCGAGTTTCTCTTATACTGGACTCGTTAAAATTTAACAGTAAAGGACCTGTCGATTACAAAAAAGAACGAACCACTCCTTCTTAGGCTTCGATTTTATACTAAGTTGGACTCATCCGAAGGATGAGCTTATATAACAAGCAAATGTTATCCTCCTCAAGCTTGTCAAAAATAAAGAGGTACTTGCCAGAAATGGTGGGGGAAAAAGAGAGAAAACGAATCCATTTGTCGCACTTTGTTTAAAAAGAAGTTTACCATTCTTAAACACGACACTTTTTGTCACACTTCTACCTGGGTTGGGAAAATCCTTTTCCTATCAGTTAATCAAACTATATTGAAAGTCTTCAGCCAGTTTCTGGGTATTATCTTTAGGTCAATTGTTACAAAACCATCTATAGTGTCATTATGTGTTCAAGAGGACAATTCAAATAAACCATTCATTTGCAAACATATGTCTCCATTCGCATTGACCATCCCTGAGTCAGTCCTTGCAAAATATTTCTACAAATCTTGATCAAATGGTTTCGTGTCGTGGGCTTTCCTACGATGGATCACTTTCTATCGACGACAACTCATATTCTAGGAAGTTGATCTATAATCCTTCAGTACCTTGGAATCTGCATGCCTTAATGGCAGGTTTCTCGCCTTCGACGACATGTTGCATCATTGACCTTCGATCGAACAATTCTGTGAAATGTTCAACTTCAGATCATTTATTCACATTTCATGGATTGTACTGAGTACTTTGAGAGCCATTGTCATTATTGGTGGTTTCTCTCACACTTGTTAATAGTTCACAACATTTACTGGTAATCAAGTGGTTTCTACCATGTTCGACTTCGACACAATCAATCGCATGGATAGAATCGTACTAGTTCGGGTAGCAGAAATCAAGACCCTGGATCTAGTTTCCACCATCCAGGCTGTGAGAAGTTTTATTATTCATTATGTAATAGACTATTCATAACAGATGGTTGCATCCATATTGTGTCTACATTATTGATGTGATAGTAAAATCATTTCTACATCAAAACAAGTTTTAGTTATTGTTTGATCTGAGTATGGGAATGCCTACCTCAGCGATGATATATATATATATATATATGTATATATATATATTTACATACATACATACATACATACATACATACATACATACATATATATATATATATATATATATATATATATATATATATATATATGTGTGTGTGTTTTTCATTGAATGTTTTTACATGTGGATTCGATCACAGGTCTTACAAGCTATCCAAAATGATAGAAGCACATCACTCTTCGAATGGTATTTGTTATTGCCTAAATCTACCTCAGTCTAAAGGAAGGCAGAGTTCAGGGAAACATCAAACCACGCTTAGTTTGGTAGCTAGCCCTACCAGAACAAGAGAGGGCTCTCTCCGGGTCAATCTCAGCGAAAAGTAATCAATAGGGCTTGAGATGACTAAAATAAAAGCTAATTTTAGGCTAGGTATATAAGTAAAGGAGTTTGATTTTGATTTTGAGGGTTTTTTGTTGGATCAAGGGAAAGGCAGTTTTGGGTGCGGGGATTAGGCCTAGTTTTTGCAGAGTTCTGATTGGGGCAAGGTAGGAAATAGTTTTGATGCTTTAGCTTGAGTGGATGGATGGATCAGACCGGTGAGGAGCTGAAGAGGGCAAGAGGGTCTCAAGAGTCCTCCTCAAACAGATGAAAACATGAAAAACTAAACAAAAATGAAGGCAGAGCAAAGCAGACCAATGAATTCTACCTTTATAACTTGTTTGTTCAGTTTAAGAAGAAAGGAGAATGAAAATGGTACACATAAACATCAGTGAACTTACAGATACATAGAGGAAAACACCATCAAAACACAGAGCCACAAGGATCCCAAAGAGGGCTGCAAACCCTGGTCTATTCCTTTGCCAAAAGTGCAGAGATGAAATGTACAATGAAGTGCCAAGCAATCCCAAGTGTCCAACCCTGAAAATGACTGAGAAAATACATCATATAGACAATAATAACCCATTCCCATGCCTCTAGGGGTCAAGCTCATGATTCTAGGAGTTGTTTTAACCATATCTAAACTAGGAACTAGAAAATAGGCCATGAAACAACTTGCCTCTATATGCTAGGAAACTGATCCATTCACTCACATTTCACCTTTTAGTGAATGAATCTTCTAGAACAAGTAAAAATGTGCCAAAATTACATCATAAACATGAAATTACATCAAGGTACATCAATATTTACAAGAAAAAGTGAAACCGGCCAAAACTAGGCGAAATTCTGAGCTGTGGAGTGAAAAATAGGCCAAAATCCTCTATGTGCCGTGCCCAAAATCTCTATGCGTAGCACAAATTTGGAGCTGATTTTGGGGCCCTTCCTGAACTCCAAATTGAGCTCATGATAGCTCGTTGGAAAGCCTTGTCTGTCTACTTTCCAACCCAAGTGTAATTTCTGGATTTGGTGCCCATTTTCCCCTCCAAAAGTTCAATCTCCCAACACTGCTTCCTGCGGGTGCAAAAGGTGGCAGAAAGGCCAATTTTAGGGTGTTTTTGACCCTTTAGGCAACCCAGAACTTGATGAAATTATTAGGCCATTCCTGAGCATGCATAAATTTTCATAAAAAATCCAGAAATACCAATTTTTCCTCCAGAGGATCTCCCAATCATAAGCGCGTGCCAAGTGGTGCTACGCGTCGGGCAGGAAAACCTGTTTTGTGACCAAAAAATTCAAAAAATGACAAAATTTTCTCCAAATTCCTTGAAATTTGGGTTGTAGGTCCCTGATAAAATGATATGCTCAGCCAAGGAAGCTTCGGCCAATATTTTGAGTTTGTCATGCCTTTTACGCCGCCTCAGTGCATGAAGATCTGTGGTAGAATCACTGTCTTGCTCATATGATGAATCTGTGTCCGTCATGGTGTTGCAATGTGTATGAAAAGTGTATGTTTGGTTTGTTTAAAATGAGAAATCAGGACTTGGTGTCTTTTTCTCCAAGTGCCAAATGTGTGCCAAGACTGTGTAACATATGGACAGTGGGAAAAAAGGGTTTCTGTCAAGTGAATTTAAAATGTACGACAATCACTTGACATGTTTGGGATATGGGATTTGGAGATTTTTTGTAAATGATAGGGAAAAGGATAAGAAAAGGGAGTGAAAGGATTTAGGGATAGGGGTAATGGAAATGAGTGATAAATGGGATTATAAGGGAATGGGAGAGGGATATTAATGATATTGTGACAATGAGGAGGAAAAAGGACCACAGATGGGGAATGAGTCTTGAACTAATTGGCACCAGAAATCAAACTTTAAAACTCAAATTTCAAACCCTATAAGAGCCATTTTTAACAAGAGAGTAGGGTTTATGTTTTTTACCTTTCAACTCTTATATTCTTCTCTTCAAATCACAACAAACACCGTTTAATAGCAATGGCAAAGGCTCACACACTTACTTGGAGCAAATGAAGTTAAGTTGTTTTGGTTTTCGATGAAGCAGTGATGAAAAATTGCTTGGAGGCTCAGTGCGCCGCGCGCACTACCCAGTGCGCCGCGCACTTTATATGCACCGCGCACATTGAAAAATGCACTGTGCAGAGGCGCCCAATGCGCTGCGACCCTCCAGTGTACCGCACTCAACACCCAATGCGCCGCGACACTGAATTTGACCCACAATTTGCCCTCCAACACTGTTTTTTGATCTTTCACAATTGAACTTGGCTTCTTTGAGGATTTGTTTGCACATGAATTGTTTAAACATGAAAATATTTCATATACATAAAGGATTTTGATTTTCATTTGGAAAATTCTCTTTCTACTTTTGTAGACTTTGGCACTTTCATATAAACTCTGTCTTTACTTGTTTCCTCTTGAATTTTTGAGCTGATGATGAATCTTGTCTATCTTTTGCAGGGATAGCTGACATGGAATTTTTCCAAGGCGACCAGGGCTGCGCCTACAGTATTTCACAACTAAAGAAACTTTGAAAAATTACCATACACTAATTACAAAGGATGAATTTGACAATTTTTCTTCAAAACAGAGTTTGAAGAAAAGTCACGATCAATCATTATAACGATGAAATTTCTTGAGATGAAAACTTATTCTGATCCTCCCTCTGTCCTGCTGGCATTATTAAACATTTTGAAGACTGAACCCTAGACCTAAGGACTAAAAAAACCTAAAAACTCTTTGCTGACCAAGAGATCAAACAGGACTGTAAATGACCTTAAAATTGATTTTGATGAACTTCGATAAACAAACCTAAGCCAGCAGGTATAAGGCACGAGGGGTATGAGTGACAAAACCCTTCCTTCAGAAGACCAATGCTCCTAATGGAATGCAAATGATCGAACTGAATGAGACACATAAAAATGAAATGCAACGAAAGAGAATTTTGATCTCTGACGGAGGGATGAACAGACCGACTCTAACATGCCAAATGCACTACAATAGGAATGACAACTCCACTTCTTTCTTCTTTCTAAGCTAGTGGTTGTTGTTTGCAGGACCTCTCTCCTGCCTAGACTTGCTCTAAGACCATTCCTTCTTTCCCTCGACGTTTCTCATTCACCCTCAGTGAAGAGATTCAGCTCAGAGAAGGCGAAATTTTCGGGCACTTCAAATCCGCACATGTTCAACCTAGACAAAAGCACAAATCCCGTGCCTGTGCAAAAATAAGAAGCCAGAAACCAATGAGCACTTTTTTCACTATTTTTCCTCATTTTGAGAAATTTTGAAGTGATTGACAACCCATAAAAAATTTTCCATCACTGTCTTATGGTGTTTCTTGACTAGTTAGGACATTTTTTGCTGAAGTTTAGCTTTGCAATTACATTGTTTTAATTTTAATTTATTATCATTGCAAATCTCACATAGTTTAAGTAGGGGCAAGTAAGTGGATTTTAATCGAAATGCTATCTGAATGAACTAGTTTCTTGTAATATTCCTACTTAGTCTAAGCTAAGAGGAATATACATTTTTGTTTCATTTTTTGTTGCTTGAATAAATGAATAAAGGAGGACATGTAAAACTCCTGAAAAAAATGAATAAATCAATGTCCATGTGAACAAGGATAAATCTGGGCCATGTAAACAAAACAATTGCAGGTGTGAATGGGTTTGAGCTATGAGACTAGGTCAACCTTGAACAAATCTACAACGCAGTCTAGATGCAATGTACCTCATGGATGGACATCGCAGTTTTAGATGGAGGCTCCACATGTGAAAGGAGCTAACTCATTGAAGTGGTTTAGGGTTTGACAAGGCTTTCATCTTATAAAGGAAGAGGAGAGAAACATGAGAGGGTTGTTGAAGATTATTATTTTTTGAATATATTGTCTGTTCAGACATATATCATTCTCTAGCTGTTTAGTTGAGAAGAATGTTGTTTAGCATTAGGTGTTCCTGAGTGGGAATCCCACTTCCTTCCTTGAGTAGCTCTTGGAGGAGCCTTGTTTTTCTTTTCCACTATCTGGCATTTGGCCAAGCTTCATCTTGCACCTACAACGCTGCTCCTGTTTATGATTGGGTTGTCCTTGTGAGCTGCAGCAAGTGGAGGATAGATCTTTCCAGATCTATGCATCTCTAGCACCCCTTTTCACTGGGAAAGTATTCTATCCCTTTGACAAGAGTGTTATAGACCCTTGGAGCTTTAGATCCATACCTTGGCATCAGGCCAAAGTCTTCTCAGATTATATAGTGTAATCCCTCTTCCAGTACTATGTTATTTGTAAGATTAGAGTTGCAGGGAGTTTTGGCATCTTCTTAGAGGAGAGATCTCCGGTGATTGGATTCTTCCTTTCACTGCGGTGATCCATGGATTGGCCATCCAATCCATGTTAGTTAAGATCTGATCTACTGTACATCACATGCTTCAGATTTTTTTTAATACTACTGCAGATCTGTAAATTAGATCTCAGATCTACTCACTGTTATTCATGTTTTGCTGAATCCCCAAGGGGAGTGTATAAAGGAGCCTTTCTTGTATACAGATCTGAAATAGATATATCATTTTATATAATGATCTACTCTAGATTTGAGTTGGAATCTACTACTACTTCAGCCAATGAAAATAACACTGTCAAGCTTATTCCTCTATTTCTTGTGGTTGTAGCACCTCATTTCTGAGGGATTCTTCTTGTATATTCTTTTCCTTTCTATTATACACTGTATAAGCTGCATTGTAAATCCATTTTTCTGATGTATAGCTGAAGAATGAACCTACATATTGGTATCTTTCTCTCAAGCAATTAAAGTGCATTATTTTTGAAGCAGTTTGTTGCATATAGCTGCAGCCCCTCTCTTTAGGTAGTTCCCAGCTATACTAGGTGGTGGGAGGTATGTTTACCTCACCTAGTTTGATTTTTTTTTGCTCTCCTTTTGGATCTAGACACTAGATCCACTGATCTAAGGGATCCAGGAGCTGTAAACTCATTTCAGTGCACATATTTCTAAGGAGTGTGTTATTTCAGCAGGCTTTGTTGTGCATTCCCATTTGGGGATATTACAGTGGTATAAGAGCATCTTTCTTGGCACAACCTGTACTTTTCTTGAAGAGCCAATATGTCTTCAGAAGAAGAATAAACTCTCACTGATAGAGAGAAGAGGTACCAAAGTAGAAGACAAAAGAAATATTACATAGAAGACAAAGAGAAGAAGGGTGAAACCCATTTTTTTCGAAGGATTAAAAGAGAAGAGTTCTCTAACACCCTTTCTCAAGCTATGCATGAGCTGAAGGAAGAAATTCAGGGAATGGGGAGGGAAATACATCCAGATACCTCAAGAATTTTTTCACATCAAGGAAGCCCCAGTACTTCTTATTATGTGTGTGAGCATTCAGCTACACAACCTGATCGACAACACTGTAACATGCCTACTTTCTTGTCAAGGGAAGAAGGAGAAGAAGGAACACCAAAGGAGGAAAATTTTGGTGAATATCTCCAAGAGCATGAATCGTAGTCAAAGAGATTCAAAGAGCATCTTAATTTCCCAAAGTTCTGTCAGCTTAAAAAATAAAGGAGATCCTATAGCTATAGTAGAAGAAGAGGGTGCATGCAACCCACTTTGGGTAGATTTTATCTACCTACTTTTGATGGATCACCTAAGAGCTCAGCCCAATCTTGGGTAGGGAAGCTTGACCCATATTTCCAGTTGTATCAAGTCTCATAACAAGAAGCCATGAAGGTAGCAACACTACATCTTCAAGGTAAGGCTTATTTTTAGTGGCTATTTGAGTCATTCTCCTTGAAAAATGTCAACATTTCTTCTTATGCAAGGTTTACTAGGAGGCTAGTGAAAATATTTGATGTACACTCTGAAACTTCTTTGAGGAAGAAAATCAAGCCAAAGAAGTTTGAATATTTGCATGAGTTGGAGAAATCCATAAATCCAACTCCGTTTCTGAATATTGTTGAAGGGGTTAAATATCTGCAATATGATTTGCCAAGGGAAAAAGCCTCACTTCAACTAGAACATTCTCCTCAAGAGGGAGACATGAGTAGTCATTTTTCAAGAAGGGATCAAGAGAAAGGATCACCCATTAATGGGGCATGCTCCATTGATGAGAATGAGGAAGGAGATGAAGCAATGGCTTCCATTAGAGGGGCTCTTGCATCTTTTCAAGGAGTCCCAAAGGATCTTACATATGGAGGACATGAGCAGCAGGTCTCTATGCTAGTAGACAACAAGACATAACAAAGGAGGGGTCAAAATGCTGTTATAGCAAGAGATGATCCACTAGTGCATGCAGAAGAGAAAGGAGCAAATTTTCCAATCCAAAGCACTCTTGCATCCTTAGGAGTGATACCACATGGGACTTCCACACAAAAATAAGAGGTGAAATTGCGTTGTGGAAGCAAGGGGATGTTGATCCCATCTGATAAGCATGGGAGAATGAACCATGAGGCATCATTGTCTTGTGGAAAACCACTTGGGAGATCACCTTATTCAGATTTGGTGAAAGGTGTCCCACATATTGATGCTCCACTCATGAGTCCAAGAAGGATTTGAGCATTAGAAGACAAGGCTACAATGCTGGGAGGATTAGGTAAGCTCAAGGAGAAGGGAGATATTGTTCCCTTATCATCACCACCCACTCTCATATCTGGATCTGTGCTATGGGAGGAGAAGGATGGAAGGATCAACCTTCCAACACACACCTTTGGCATGGGGGATTCCAAGGAGAAGATCAACAATATGACAGACATTCCTATGGATGTATCATCAGCACTGTCATTTTTGATCAGTGTAGATCTGTATTGGAAATCTCAACTTCTTGTAGAGTATTCCAAAGATCTTCACACATGTATGGTACTTGATGATATGCTGCGAGAAGCCTGGCTACTTAGTCCGAGGAGGGGTCATCTATCATCATGGTAGAGTCTTATTTTCTAGAGCTTCCAAGCTCAAGCAAAAGATACTACAAAGAGCACACAAAGAGTTCTTTTTCATCCATATGCAGTCAATGAAGATCTACACCCTAATCATGAGGAGATTTGATTGGGAAGGCTTGAAAGAGGAACTACATCAAAAATTTCAAGAGTGCATGAGCTATGTGGAGTTGGGGCAGCCAAGGGACTCTATGCAAGAGTCATTTCAGCCATATCTCCCTTCTTTTGAAAGAGGAGAAATGTCCATGCACAACTCCATGTGTATGAGTAACTTTGATGGTAAGGAATCTGATCATGTAAAGCAAGTTTCATTTTATGATTTATCACATTATTTTACCATGTTTATGTAGGTCATGACTCCTAAATGGAGTGATATATCATGTAGATCTCATGGAATTTTTTGGGCCACTAAAATTTCTGAACTTGGCCACTCTCTTGCTGTGCAAAGGGAGATTATTTTTCATGATGGGTACTTCCCAAAGGCACCAAATATATCTCACATTTTCAGCCATAGTGAGATGACATGTGCAGCAAGTAAGTGGTGGAAAAACAACTTACCAAGCCTTGATCAGATGCAGGCAGGAGGTGCACTGCGCTAGTACCATATGTGGGATTATGACCCACCTCCTCAGGCTCAAATTTCTGTTTGTTTATTTGTAATTTGTTTCCATACATAGATGACATACTTGTATTATTCATGGGAATGTATGGAGGAAGGATGGGGAGAATATATGTACCTCATGGGATGGAAACTCTCTATGTACCTCATGCTACATGTTTTAGAGGGAGTATTGGTTCAACCATGTTTGTTTCATGTGATTTATTGACTCCTTGTGGGATGGATTATGCACATCTCATATTGAATATGAAGGAAAAAATCATGGAGGGTTGGATTGGTGAGCACCTAGCTTATGAGGAAATCTTGATCCTTGATGGTGTCACCAATGAAGGAGGAGAAGTGTTGCAGCACTCACTCTATCAGTTGCTTGAGGACAAGCAACATTTTGGAGGGGAGGACTATAATATTCCTACTTAGCCCAAGCTAAGAGGAATATACATTTTTGTTTCATTTTTTTTTGCATGAATAAATGAATAAAGGAGGACATGTAAAACTTCTGAAAAAATGAATAAATCAATGCCCATGTGAACAAGGATAAATCTGGGCCATGTAAACAAAACACTTGCAGGTGTGAATGGGTTTGAGCTATGAGACTGGGTCAACTTTGACCAAATATACATCACAGTCTAGATGCAATGTACCTCATGGATGGATAACACAGTTTTAGATGGAGGCTTCACATGTGAAAGGAGCTAGCTCATTGAAGTGGTTTAGGGTTTGACAAGGCTTTCATCTTATAAAAGGAAGAGGGGAGAAACATGAGAGGGTTGTTGAAGATTATTATTTTCTGAATATATTGTCTGTTCAGAAATATATCATTCTCTAGCTATTTAGCTGAGAATCATGCTGTTTAGCATTGGGTGTTCCTGAGCGGGAATCCCACCTCCTTCCTTGAGCAGCTCTTGGAGGAGCCTTGTTTGTCTTGTCCACTATTTGGAATTTGGCCAAGCTTCATCTTGCACCTACAACGCTGATCCTGTTTAGGATTGGGTTGTCCTTGTGAGCTGCAGCAAGTGGAGGATAGATCTTTCCAGATATATGCATCTCTAGCACCCATTTTCACTGGGAAAGTATTCTATCCCTTTCAAAAGAGTGTTCTAGACACTTGGAGCTTGAGATCCATACCTTGGCATCAGGCCAAAGTATTTTCAGAGTCTACAATGCAGTCCCTCTTCCAATACTACGTTATTTGTAAGAGTAGAGATTCAGGGAGTTTTGGAATCATCTTAGAGGAGAGATCTCTGGGGATTGGATTCTTCCTTTCACTGTGGTGATCCATGGATTGGCCATCCAATCCATGTTAGTTCAGGTCTGATCTACTGTACATCACATGCTTCAAATTTTTTTGAATACTACTGTAGATCTGTAACTTAGATCTCAGATCTACTCACTGTTATTCATGTTTTGCTGAAATCCCCAAGGGGAGTGTATAAAGGAGCCTTTCTTGTATACAGATCTGAAATAGATCTATCATTTTGTATACAAATCTGGTCTAGATCTGAGTTTCAATCTACTATTCCTTCAGCCAATGAAAATAACGTTGTCAAGCTTATTCCTCTATTTCTTGTGGTTGTAGCACCTCATTTTGAGGGATTCTTCTTGTATATTATTTTCCTTTTTGTTATACACTGTATACGATACATTGTAAATCCATTTTGCTGATGTATAGCTGAAGAATGAACCTAAATATTGGTTTCTTGCTCTCAAACAGTTAAAGTGCATTATTTCTGAAGCAGTTTGTTGCATATATCTGCAACCCCTCTGTTTGGGTGTTTCCTAGCTATACTAGGTGGTGGGAGGTCTGTTTACCTCACCTAGTTTTATTTGTTTTTTCTCTCCTTTTGGATCTAGACACTAGATTCACTGATCTAAGGGATCCAGGAGCTGCAAAATCATTTCAGTGCACATATTTCTAAGGAGTGCGTTATTTCAACAGGATTTTTTGTGCATTCCCATTTGGGGATATTACATTGCTGATAATAAACACCAAACACATAGGATTAATTAGCGGAAAGTAAGTGGCCCATAAATCCACACATATTTAGCTAGTTTTTGTTTTTTTTTCAATTTTTTTTCATTAGTTTAGTTAAAAAATTTTCATTAGGATTCAGGACAAGGACCATAGTATCGAAAAAAGGCAAGTAATATCTTCCACCCTTGCACCTCTCGGTGAGCTTGAGTATTCTTAAGATAGTTTTCCATCTCCCTATAGTGCAAAAACTTAGTCTAACTAGGAAAAAGTGTAAGCGACCCATTATCTGCACATTGTTTATTTTCTGAAAGGAACAATCAGACATAATGTAATTAGAGAAGGAGTGGAAAGGATTGCTGCATATCCATATCTTATAATATTGTGATTGTACACTTCAAAGCACACGTGAAGCTTCAGTAAATTAGGACCTTGGTCATATTCTTATGGCCACTTCAACATGACACACCCTAAGAAAATTAAGGCTCTCTAAAACTAACCACTAATTCAACTCACTAAATTTTCCCATAGGGGCCACAAAAGAAATTATAGTTCAGGTTAGGACCATTGGGGGTAGGCATCCAAAAATCCACCATGGTCATTATACATTTTGAAGCATAGATGTTGATTGTTTAGGGGGCTTAAAATCCATCTATCTGCCCACGGAATAGAATTACCGAGCGCTCCAGAGACCCGATTCAGAGGGGTTTAAGCTTAGGCCTAGTGTATGCGGTACTATTTGGGGCTACTTGAACCATCTAGTGCTTTGTACTGGTATCTGAATAATAAGAAGTTGAAGAATCGAATGCTCACGTGGGACGACGATACTATAATGGCCAAATCTAGGGAATCCTTCCCTATCGGTGATGGTGCATGCAGCACTAGATCCTCATACCTTTACCTTGGTTGATTCTTAAGCTTTTGGAATGCGTCGCCAGTTTTTTGAGACGTTAGCCCCAGTACCCATCAGAATATATCTTCGCAAGGCCTAGTTACATTTGAGAGTTTGAGGAAGATTAGGTCTTTCTAGGCCTTTTGAGTATAATACGCGAAACAACCAAAACCTTATTTTTTTCTTGCCTGATCACATAGCATTAATCTAAAGGAGAAGATTACCTTTTATTTTTCACTTTGTTTTATGTATGTGATCACATTTACTTTGATAATAATCTCTCTCCCCTTAGAAAACTAAAAATATTTCCAAAATTAAACTGAGTCGACACCATTATGGACCTAATGAGACCTCATCGATCTAGATGTTTTTTGGAACTTCCCCCATTAGAGGGAGGAGTTCTAGGTCTTTCGCCATTTAGATGTAAAAGATAACTCACAAAAACCCTTATTGGTTCATCCTTTATCGAGGCATCTTTAGTTGGAAACCCCCAAGGGTCACCCAACTCCACACTTATGGAAACCCCCACAGGGTCACCACACACAACTCCTCCCACAACCCCCAGAGGGAAGAGGAGTGCTACCCCTCCAGGGAGTCAGCTGAACACCCAATAGGGTGTGTCACATGGTAATATCCCATAGGCATCCGCGATACACAACCACTCCCAGATTCCTGTGTTTCCACAGTTAACAATGACACTTAATACTCAGTTACCTTTTCTAGCATCGTTAAACCTCCCAGGTCTATCAAAGCCAACTAATCATCCCATTGCTCAAAACCCCAATTTTCCCCCATGCCCACGAAGCTCCCTTCGAACATTCCAAAATTCGAAGGGAAGCAATCGGAAAACCCTGGAAATCATGTAATGAATTTCCACCTATGGAGTTCGTCCAATAATATTATTGATGATACTATTCGACTAAGACTATTTCAATGCACCTTAACCAGACCTGCCACGAAATGGTATGTGGAGCAACCTTCTACATCACATGGAACCTTTAACGCCCTCACTACTATGTTACTCACATATTTTTAGTTACCCATCCACCATGATTCAGGAATGGAGTTACTAACTCATTTTAGGCAAACACCAGCTGTCCATATCTCGGACCATCTCCATGAATGGCGATGATGTCGAAGTTTGTGCAAAGCCAAACTGGATGATAGAGTTTTACTAGACCCTTTTTTGAAGACTCCCACAATAGATATTTCAAAATATGTGGTAACCCAAGGACCTACCTCCGAGGAGGACACCATTAGTAAATCCCAACAACTCGAACTTATATACTCCTAGTCAAGATACATTTACAATGTGCTATCTAACTTATAAATAATTTCTAGGCACATCGAATACTGCATACAGATTGATCGGGTCATTGACCTAAGGTCACCTAGGAAACAATATCCAGTACCCAGATTACTCATATGATTCTAACCAGAACATCACACAACCTGGATATCACCATAGTCACTCTACACCTCTGTAGAATATGACCAATAGGGTGTCGTCATACCACCATCAGCAGGGAGGATCGTACCCTCCCTCGCAGGGGACCCATTACACAGCTAAGAATGTTGACGAAAGAGCTCCCCCCCAGCAACCATATACCAACTAGGGAGAGGGACCCCAATATTCCCCTTCCCCAGCACAAAACCCACCACCGCAAAACAATGCGCCGATGACATGCAACCTTCTCAGGCTCAGCCACGCTAGTCTTACGACCAGGAGAACCATAGTAATCCTCCTAACGTTGTAAGGAAAAAGCCTAAAAATAAACAAAAGGGATATTATGGATAGGGGGGCAGTAACCAACAACTCCCTCTGCGACCTCAGGCTGGGGGAAACCCCAACTGAAATCAAAACCAAGAGCCAAACAACTCCCAAGGGCAGGACAAGAGGGCCAGTCTATGGAAAAACCATTCTTGTGCTATTTGTGGCGAGTATGGTCATTACACTCATCACTGTCCCGAACTCCCTGAGCTAAAGAAAATTTAGGGTAACTGTGGACAAGGGCGACCAACACAGAAAACTGTAGTAATGCAGGAGCCCTTCCCCCACCAAGGAGTGGTTAATACCCAACAACAACAACCACCCCCAAATGATTCTGGGAAAAAGAACCATGAAATCTATATGACTGGCGATGTAATGTTATTTTAGACAAGGAACCGAAACTATGATGCCCACCCCAGAAACCAACTCGTCAGGGGCCAACACGAGTGCACCTACCGCACCGTTTACTATATCCAAAATTCCTATTGAACCCCTGCCAAATATGGCTAAGGGTCCAACAAGGCGAGTGGGACACCACTCAAAATTGGCCCATAACTACAACAATGTGGAAGATTTAGCACAATCTTCAGCTGCCATGTCCACTTTATAGGTCATGTAATCATGCCAAAAGCAAAGGAAAGCCTTACTTTCTGCATTAGTTTCCATCGACTGGGCCGATTCATGCCTAATTGCTTTTGACTTAGACAAAGCCACCCCAGTCTTCCTTCATTGGTCACCTTTTAGATACCAGTGTCAGTCCAAAACATCACTATGCATCGATGTATCATCGACGAGGGTGCATCTACATGCATCATGTCCAAAACCGTTTGAAAGAAGTTGGGATCTCCCGAACTGAAGCCATCCAACATCATTCTCAAAGCATACAACAAGCACCCTTTTGCTCCAGTCAATCTCTATCTGAGTGTCCCTGTTAACTTGGTTGGAAAAATGGTACTCATAGATATTGAGGTTTTGGATGCTCAACTTGACTACAATATACTCCTTGGGCGGAGTTATATGTATGCCATGTCTTCCATATCATCCTCCGTTTTCCATGTGATGATGTTCCCCATGAGGATCGCATCATCACCATTAACCAATTGAAATACCATGACAAACGACCCATGACGGTCACTGATTTCATTCTACCCTATGTAGACACATCTATAGAGTTTCTCATGCAGTACCAAGAATATGGCCCCGACCAATTCAAACCACGATCAATACTCAGAGCATTCCTAGGTGATCCCCTTGTCATACCAGAAGCAATATTTGATGTCACAGTGGCCCCAATGTGCATGATGTTATCATCAAACATCAAAACCAACCAAGATATGGAGACTAGTAGTAACGAAAGTGAGGCCACTAGAATGGCTTTTCTACCCTACGCCATCTCCCAAACTCCATTCTTATACCCTCCACCTGGTTTTGTGTCACAACAAGTCTTGGCAATGGTAACATTTCCAAACATGTCTTTCACAATACTTGTATGGTATTTGGTCCCATTAGCCATGATGGGAGGCCCTGGAATCACATCTACAGGAATAACCCCCATCACTCCTCAGGAGGCAACATCGGTTAAAGAGAATCCCGTAGCAACGTCGGTTGAAGCGACTAAGAAAACCCACAAAAGGGAAAAAGATAAAAAATCCCAGCATACCAAGGGCACTACAACCTTTTGCATTGTACGAGATCGTAGGCCATCCTACCAATATTTTCCTCGAATTAGATGAATTAAAACCTTTTCTAAGCTCCAAAATAAATGTCGCAGCCCCAATTTCCCATAAAAATGAACTAGCCACAAAAAATCAAGGAAAAGCATTACACACCAACCACATGTGCGCTATCTAGAACCATTATGGGAATTGCACTCATCATTGCCCAGAAATGCTGTGATATAGGGATTCCTTGCATTCCATAGAATAATCATATCAAGAGGACCCCTCCCATTCGCCCATGCAGATGGATGAGGAAGAACCTTGAGTCATAATATACCTATAAGAGGCGAGGCAGTCACCTAAGAGACCACCTCCACCTCGGTTTCTCCCTCCAACTCCCGTCCAACATTGTGCACTCTGTGATGAATGTGATCATTTCATTACCAACTGTGCAACACTAGAGCTGTTTCAGAGATGGTATCCTGTTAACCCCATATACTATGACAGCCTATGGGCAACCCGGTATTCGTGTTGGGTATGTTCTGGCGATCACCCAGTTCATCATTTCCATTATATCCCCCAATTTCATTCAACGTTAACCAGTTTACACATGGCCA
The DNA here is from genome assembly GCA_034641835.2 of Pinus albicaulis. NCBI lineage: Eukaryota > Viridiplantae > Streptophyta > Pinopsida > Pinales > Pinaceae > Pinus > Pinus albicaulis. The sequence continues at coordinate 1,268 of JAXQQM020071015.1, read as the reverse complement.
TATTAGGCCTCTTCCTAGGAGATGACTCAGATACATAATCTATGGAAAGCTTGACAATGCAAGAGGATGTGACAAGCAGATCCATTCTCTTCATGTCAGCAGAAAAGTGGCTAGTCAAGGGACACATCGTCACCTCAAGTCACCCTCCACGAATAAGACAAACCTGTGTGTTATGCAATGCACATAACCATTTGGTCACAAAATGCCTTGTAATATCCCAAAATAGGGAATTTCTACAACAATAAGAATATCTGAAGATATCCTTAAGTTGGAGACTCAGTAATACTTGAACACAATATTTTAAGCTGTGTCACTTTAACTTCTTAAGTTAGATTAGGAGCATATCAGCAAAACTATGTCTCCATATGTTATCTGCAAGTGGGGAAAAGAAGTGATTTGGACCATAAAAATGCTATTTCCAAAAATAATGCTGTAGCAATGAGAAATGGGACTTGTATCCCTTAGGTCATGTAATATACATCTCACATATAGAATGGGAGATGAAACAAATCATTCTAGCTTAGTTAAACAGATCTCCCAGTTCTTATATGTCTCGAAAACACTGAAAACCCATGACTTAATCCATATAGAAAACTCTGAAGCAAGAAAAACATAATTACAAGAGGGTTTCTGTAGAAAAATGTTGTAGACAACAGATCTAGAGTTTATTTAGCCAAAGCACAAAGAAAAAAAGAGATCTAGCCTCTTTTATACAATCTGAAGATAGCCCGACAAGAGTTTCTTGGAAGCTCAAGTACAAAAGGAATAGATCTGAATATTCAGCATAAAAATAATGCAGTACCCTACAACATTATATGAACATAGCTAAATAAATTACAATAAGGATTAGAATCCCTTTTTCTAGCTTTCCAGTGTGTTGAAACCTAGAAAATCTCTGCTTCAAACATTGGGGAAAACCACCTGGTCGGGACCTTAGGACAAATCCTTTTCCATTTGGTATGGTGGCTCCGACTGGATTTAAAGGACCAGTTTCCTTATAAATAAATGGGTTGGTGATGGGTTGATTTGGATGAGTGGAAGTGGGACTAAATTGACTGAAATAAAACTATTTAATTTAAACTAAATACTGATAAAGAAATTCTAACACTAACCCGGGTAATTATATGTGAATACAACTTAAGATTGTTCCAATTTAACAATAACCATGAAAATGTATTATTATTTAAATTGAAACGTGCAGAAAAAAATAAAGATAACTCTGTTTAAGAAATTAAACAGAGTTATATTAGCATATTGCATTCATCATT
>JAXQQM020066247.1:0-66078 GCA_034641835.2 Pinus albicaulis | reverse complement strand
TATATATATATATATATATATATCGGGTTCGAATATATATATTGCAATGTCAAACGTCGCATTTTGGGTTTCGAAATGTTATGGCATATAAATGTTATATTAATGTTTAACCCACAGAAAACAACAAACAACATGGAATGGTAATTCTAACTGCAGGCACGTTCCAACTGGTGGATAACCGTAGAACCACATTGGAAATGACCACCAAAACTGCTAGTACATGGGAATGGAATTAACATCGGACTTGCCAACAGAAATGTAGAACCGCCAGAGTTATGAGCGAATAAAGGGATTAGCTTCTACGAAACTGGTAAGGCTTATCCGTCCAGCAGAACCACCAAAGAAAAATATTAGTCACATGCAAATTTTAGCCATCCCTCACCGTCCTACTCACCGCATGGAGATATGCTATCCCAAAGTCGGATTTTGGGTTTATAAATAAATTTTGGATGATACGTATTGTTATCCAAAAAAAAAAAACCTTATCATTCATATGTGTCATATGAAAAAGACATAATGAATCATGTATTTCGATTAACCTTGAATCGAATGGATAATTGGTTGGAAAAAGTGATAATTATGACACTTCTCCATGTTATAAAAGCATCAAGAAGTTTTGAGCTAATAGAAGGAAAATCTAGCAATAATTCCAGTGTCGTGGAGTTGAGTCATTCAATCCTGGCATTGAAGAGAAATTCAATTGAAGATCTTTCAAACAAGCTTCGATTTCTTTCATTTAATTGAATTGAGTGGAATTCATTCACGACACCCACGATTCAGAATTCGATTCAATTTTTCAAGTGTGAGTTCAATTGTGAAGATTTTCCATGAAGGAAGCAGAAGGCGCAGAAGAATACTAAGTGAGGATCACTTGTTCAAGTGTAAAGGCGTTTCTTGAAGTTTTACACGAAGGGAGCTGAGGCATTGAGTGTCAGTGCAAGTTGTTCAAAGATAGTTGAAATCAGTGGGAAAGAGAATTCGAGCCTGAAGTTGATGGTGTGAACTATACTTTAAAAGTTCATTTTGAAGTCATACGAAGTCAGAATCATACACTTGAAGAACTGAAACAGGGGTTTAGACATGCTCCAGATTCATCGGTAGAGCCTATTTGTCAACAGCAGTAGCGATTTCTTTAGTAATCAATACATGTTCTGATATCACTCCAATTCAAGTAAGACATAATTGTTGAATGATTTATTATTCTCAATTTCAGTAGAGGATTAAATTCTGTGTAGAATACTTTGTGTTTTTGCTATAAATGACAGTGAGTGCAGAATGTCAAATAGAATTGTGAGAGAAAAACATTTCCTTTTAAAGGAAAGAACCAAAATTGCAACACAAAAAATTATTGTACCTCTTCTTAATCACTAAAATATGAGAGGCCTAGCCATTTGCGTAGGGCCCAGAGATGTATCCCAGGAGGGGTGAACTCCGTATACAAACATCAATGTTCTTATCTTGTCGATTTGTGTGATTTTTGTTTAAAAGTTTCTTACAGTAAATTTCTTATGAATTTAAAGTAATCTGTAATAAACGATTAATCACCTACACTAAATTAATCCCATAATCATCTTTCCAAAGGGAGATAGTATGATCTAACTTCCACATTTCAGATCAGGCGTAAGGCCATAAATACACAACCGCACTGACCCAAAATTATATGTTTTAAAGGGTAAACTTTAGGAATGGTCAACATAGATTGTGTTCTTGAAATTTTAAGTGATGCAATGACATTCATTGTGATGTGTGACAGTACACGAGGGTCACTCTGATAGTCCTTCAGTATTCAGAATGGGGAATGCAGGGACAATGAATTTTTTTTTTGTAATAGATGTCCCCTAAAGCATGAATTCTGAGAGAGGGAGGGGTGAAATTATTTATGAGAACATGCCCAAACCAAAACTCCATCGTCAAAGGACTTGCAAGAGCAAGTATGACTTATATCTCTGATACATGAATACAAGGTATGGGCATAGCCATCCATAATATAAAACATGTAATAAGATCCAGGGTATGGACACATCCATTCGGTGAGAAGGACCATCAAATAGACTCAGGTATGGTCGCAGCCATCCAATCAGAAGAGTCATGCATATATTCATGATAAACTAAATCGTCCCGCAACCTAGATTTCATCAAACAAAACCCAAGGTCTTGTGCTCCATCTCGACCTGAACAAGTACAAATTCAGGCATGTTAATGAATGAGCTGAAGTCAAACATGCAAGAAAGTCACCTGATTACCAGCCAATGATGGAAGTTGTTAGCAGGCGTGAGACAGACCACCAATAATGAAAATGGTTCTCAAGGTACTGCTAGTACAATACACAGAATGTGAACAATGAGCTGGATTCGAACATCCGTGAAATCCCCCGATCGGTGGCCAATGATGAGAAATTGTCATCGAATGTGAAGAACTTACTATTTAGGCATTCAATCTCTAAGGTATCAAAAGGGAGTCTCTAGATCAGCTTCCTACATAATGAGCTTAAGTCGATAGGAAGTGACTGGTCGAAGGAGGGCCATAATGTTTCCCACATCATCAACACGAGACAGAGGAATAAGATGATAGTAAATCAAGACTAAACAGAAGATTAGGGGTTGAAAACTGCATATGGGACTTCTCTTGAACATATTGGCAACACGACTACAGAAATTGGAAATATTTTACATCAAGGGATCTGAGGTCATGGTGACGAGGCAAAGAGCCGATGAGAGGTCAAAATGGAAGACCCAAACCCATGGAGGAAAAATGATGAATGTGGGATGTCCCCAACCTGACACAAACTGCAAACAAGTTTCATGTTTAGGAGTGATATACTATTGACACAACTCATAACTAGTTCCATTTTCCCCCACCATTTATGGCTAGTAACCCAATTATTTTTGGAAACAAACTTGAAGGGGATAGCATATGCTTGTCATGTAAGTTCATCCTTCGGACATATCCATCCTAGTACATTTTACGAGCCCTAGGAAGGAGGAACTCGGTAACGTCATGGTGACAGCTTCTAATTTCATTCAGCTTTAACGAGTCTGAAAAAGGGAAAACTTGACATATTTTCATGTTTAGAGAGTTTGAAAAGAAGCGGAAAAGAAAACTCTAGAAGGTCCCTTTTCGTAGGTAATATCTTAAATCTGAAAAGATAGAAAACAATACCCGAGAAACTCTTAGCCATGTTCGATTAAGGTATTCCTTTTTCGTAAATTATCTGTCCCAGCCCGAAAAAGGGGTAAATGTATATTGGGTAGATGACGTTTCATAGCCTTTAGCGACTTCAAAACGACAAGATTCTCGGAAATATTTTCAATTTTTGAGAGTCAGAAAAGAGTTGAAAGATGACTCTAGGGGGTGAATTTTTCATGTTTTTACTGACTCTGAAAAAGTAATAAAATACAACGTGTTTCCTCATCGTCACTAGTTTTAGGACTTGTTGTTGCACAAGAAGCATATGTAAAACCCATTTTCGAGAAAAATAATAAAAAATAATAGAAAAAGGTGTCCAAAAACCTAATAAGGGTTAGAAAAGGCTATAAAAAAACTCAAATAGTAAAACCAATTTACTTTTACCTTTGGCACATTATTGTGAGCATTTTTACCGGTTTCCACTGTGAATTTGCGGAGGTGACTGCAGGCAATCCAAGAGGTCATTGAAAAATATGCTTTTTCTAGGTAGGAGCTTTGAACTTCTCCTGCTATTTCATCCATTTTTTATTTGGTTTTATGATTTGATGTATTTTGTGGAGGATTTTGAAAAAATATTTGTCACGACGGTCGGCACCGATTCCGGGCACAGAGTTGCACCCAAATCCAGAATTTGTGAACGGGAAGGCAACGTTTGGCGCTGCTGTTTGAAAAACAGCAGCACCAAACACCGCGCCCAAAAAATTGTCAAGTTTTTACCAAAATGCTCAGCCACAACAGTTTAAATCTTAACCCTATGGCTAATGGAAGCTTGTATATTGTTTTTGCAGGAGGATCAGTGGCTAAAATGGTGATATAGTGGAAATAGCCGAAACATGGCGAAGAGGATGAGAAGGCCATGGAAAATGATGCATGCATGGATGCCTTGAGGAACTATGGGCTCCTAAAATTATTTATGAACCCATGTCTGAAAGCTCAGCTAGAGCTGCTACAATACTGGTTGCACCAACAACTCATCCTGTTGGAGGACTCGACGTATACCCACACCAACTTTAGGGAGGATTCGTATCTTCCACTTCCGAAAGGGGACTACTGGGACGAGGAAATAGGTAAAAACTCAATTTTTAAATTTTTATGAGTATTATGATTTTTTTGGTTTTTGTATACATGTGTTCTGATATTTTCTCATGTGTTGCAGATGTTGGACCAGAGAGACCCACGGGGATGTCCCCCAGATCTTGGATGGTCCCATGAGATTTAGAAGTGGCCCCTCATGGTGAGGGAAGTCATGAGGAATAAATCGCACGCAACTTGGAGGGACTCACAAGTGGGATCCCAGACAATGTGAGTTTCGAGGACATTCCTCGTTATTACCAGAGGCACACCGCGAGAGTTTCTAACCGCATCCATCGACTATTAAGACGTGTTGTATAGGCAGTGACATGTTATCATGAGAATCATGTTGATTAGACTCCTAGGTTTCATTTCTGCATATTTTTTAGAGACATGGCGTCTCAGAATGTAACTGAAACGCACATATTTTTTTGGAACTATCATGTACAAGTGAATTCAAACAATTGATATATGTGTGTGTGTGTGTGTGTGTGTGTGTGTTTATTTTCCTGTATAAATCTTAATATGTGATGATGATTTCTTTTAAAAATTTCACAAATGTCTATCTAATACAATATTAGTTACTGCATTAGTTAACATATTCATTCTTTTGGGAATATGTTGATATGTGATATAATAAAAATTCCTTTGTAACAAACGAACACGTAATACATCATTAAAATCTTAGGGTTTATGACAGAATAATGCCCATTGAGCTAGAGAACAACGAGCTGAGAGTCTAGGTTTACAATTAATTCATGAATTTCAAGGGCAATATTTTTAGTTAGAAGTTCAATAATTGCATTTTTTTTAGTGATATTGTTAGTTGCACATCCTAGACAAATTCCTTGAAGGTCTACTAACTCACCGTTAGGATCATAAATTACCTAATCCGCGGAGGATAGGTTCCCGGTACTGTGGGAGGCACCGTCAACGAAACCAACATAAGGAGTGATAGACATCTGCATAGTAAGAAAAGACATAATAAGCAGGAAAAATTGCTTGCAAAGCACACCAAGCCAAAAATGTACAAAAATTAAAAACTCACTTATGTACAAAAGAAAATGCATGAAAAAATCATGCATAATATTTTTTGAGATATAGCCCATTTCAGGGTTGATCCAAGGGATAGCCTTCATAATCATTAAGCTCATAGGCCCCGTTCTGTAAAACACGCTTGACGATGTAGGGCCCATGACACATGGGTTTGAATTTACCTAACCCATCTTATCAAGGGCTTTGTAGGTTTTAACCCTGAACAAAAATTATCTACACACGAATATTATAACAGAAAATAAACAATAGTGAGAGCATAAAACATAAAACAAATAAACACAGAGATTTTTCCCTGGATCCCAAATCGGGACAACCAACTTGATTTTTCATTATATTCCTTTTAGTGTTACAACACATATATATACATGCCGAAGCATACATAAACCCCAATCCATAAACCCTGGATTAGAACATAACCGTAGTTCCCTTGACTGGATCTACAAAAATACCAGGGGATGAAAACCATCATACCCCAAAACCATGTGCAAAACCATGCACAAAACCATGGACATGGACTACCCACCAGAAATTAAGGACCAAAAAATTTTTGCCGGGGCACTACCCTGGACCCCGACAGGGGAGGCTATCGCCCCCCCACGCACGCTTAGTTGTGGAAAGAATATAAAACATACCCAACATTCTCCCACTTGTTGTTTTCTTTCCACAGGGGGTCACAAGAGAGCTTAGTCATTGGCCCAATTCTTCAACACCCATTGTTTCTCTACACCAAGAGAACTTCTGAGTGCTCACAGACTTTGTGAATGCATCTGCAACATTCTTCAAAGTGTCTACCTTTACCAGCAACACCCTTATAGCCTCAACCATATCTCTAACAAAGTGATATTGAACATCAATGTGCTTTGTTTTTGAATGATAAGCAGGGTTCTTAGCCAAGAAAATTTCACTTTGGCTATCACAGTCTATCCTTATAGCTTGTTGTACCAACCCCATACTTGAACACAATATCTGCAACCAAATTGCCTCTTTGCTTGCATGAGTGGATGCTATGTATTCTGCCTCTGTAGTTGAAAGAGCCACTACAAATTGTCTTTTACTCATCCAACCGACTGTGCCTCCAAATAAGCTAAACACATACCCACTTGTAGATCTTCTTTGGTCCAGATCTCCAGCCCAGTCTGCATCAGCAAAACCATGAATGTCCAACATTCTTTCCAATCCTAGTCTTCCCTGGTAGCACAAGCCATAATCACTAGTGCCATGTAAATATCTGAAAACCCGCTTCACTGTTGTCCAATGCTCCTTCCCTGGGTTTGACATAAACCTGCTCAATACTCCCACTGCATGTGCAATGTCTAGTCTAGTACATACCATTGCATACATCAGGCTACCCACTGCACTTGCATATGGAACACGGGACATATCCTCCTCTTCTTCTTGTGTCTTGGGACACTGTTCAGCAGACAACTTTACACCTACAGGATTCGAAACATTCACCGGTTTACTATCCTGCATATTGAACCTATGCAATATAGTCTCAACATACTTCCTCTGGTTTAACCAGAGCTTCCTCTTTGCTCGATCTCTCTTAATTTCCATGCCCAAAATATAGTTTGCAGCACCAAGATACTTCATGTCGAATTTGGAGAACAGCCGGGTCTTCAAATCTTGGATAATTTCTTTGTCATTTCCAATCAACAACATATCATCCACATACAAGACCAAATAAATAACACGGTCACCAATTAATTTAAAATAAACACAGTGATCCTCCTTGCTTCTGGTGAAGCCAAGTCCCTGTATATAGGTATCAAATTTCCGATACCACATCCTTGGTGACTGTTTTAACCCATACAGAGACTTCTTCAACCTGCATACCAGTTCTTTCTTACCCTTCACCATAAAGCCTTCAGGTTGCTTCATGTAGATCTCCTCTTCTAGATCCCCGTGAAGAAATGTTGTCTTCACATCCATCTATTCTATCTCAAAATGAAATGCAGCAGCAACAGATAAAAGTAATCTAATCGAAGTAAATTTGGCAACAGGAGAAAAAATATCACCAAAATCAATTCCCGGCACCTAGGAATAACATTTCTCTACCAATCAAGCCTTGTATTTCTCCACCTTTCCTTCTACATTCATCTTCTTCTTAAACACCCATTTTCTCCCAATGGGCTTCCTTCTAGCCGGCAACTCCACCAGATCCCATGCATCGTTTTTGTGTAAGGATGCCATTTCATCAACCATGGCCTCCTTCCAGAGTTTTCCATCCTTTGAATCTACTGCCTCCCTGACAATTCTGGGTTCATTATCAGTTATAGTTAAGGAAAAACCTAAACAAAAAGTAGATGGACTATACCTTTCTGGTTGCCTTCTTTCCCGAACTGATCTTCTCAAAGCTGGAGTTTGTCGCTCTTCATCTTCTGAGTCTTCTTCTGTTGTAGAGTCTGATTCATCCTCCTTTAGCTCAAACTCTATCTTCTCAGGTTCCTTTGGTAGGACTTCATGTTTAACAACATCTTTCACTTCTCTAAACACCACATCTCTATTGTACACAACCTTCCTTGTTTCTGGGTTCCAAAGCTTGTAACCCTTTAAACCATCCTTATACCCAATAAAGATGCACCTTTCAGATTTATTATCCAACTTGGTCCTTTTCTCCTTTGGAACATGTACATATGCATCACATCCAAATACCCTTAGATGTGAAAGAGGGGGTTTCTTACCAGTCCATACCTCATGTGGAGTCTTATCCTCCAATACTGATGAAGGTGATCTGTTAACCAGATAGCATGCAGTCTCCACTGCCTCTGCCCAGAATTCTTGTCCTAACCCGGTACCATTGAGCATGCTTCTTTCCTTTTCCATCAGTGTTTTGTTCATTCTTTCTGCAACTCCATTTTTCTTCGGTGTATATGGAGTAGTCTTCTTTCGTGCTATACCACACTTCTTACAGAACTCTTCAAATTCCTTCTTGCAGAACTCCCCACCATTATCTGTCCTCGGCACCTTTATCTTCTTCTCTGTCTGGTTTTCCACCAGAGCCTTAAATTCTTTAAATTTGTCAAAGACTTCAGATTTCTTCCTCAAGAAATATATCCATGTATTCCTTGAGAAGTCATCTATGAATGAAACATAGTACACAGACTTTCCCAGTGATGGAACTGACACGGGTCCAAACACATCACTGTGCACAAGTTCTAATATCTTGTTTGCCCTCTTAGCACCAGAAGGAAAACTCACCCGATTCTGCTTCCCATATACACAATGTTCACAGAAATCGAAATCTAGAGAGCAATTAGACATACCTTCTACCATACCATCTCTATGCAGTATCCGAAGGCCCTTCTCTCCAATATGTCCAAGCCTTTGATGCCATAGCATGGTCTTTTCTCCAGAGACAGCTAGGCTTTCCGCTCCACTTTCAGGAACCATAGAATTGTTACACCCATCAATAACAGTGCTACCTTGTAGCTTGTACAGAGTTCCAGTCCGAACTCCCCGCATTAATACCAGTGCTTCCCAAACCATCTTGCAGGCATCTTTCTCGAACACTGTTTTTACACCTGCATCATCCATCTTGCTTACAGAAATCAGATTTCTGGCCAATGCAGGAATATGCAGAACACCAGGAAGTGTTCTAATCCTTCCACCTTGTAGCTTCAGCTTTACCTTTCCACTTCCAACGGTTTTTGCCTTCCTATCATCCCCTAGGAAGACATCACCATCATATTTCTCATACTCACAGAACCACAGCCTATGGGGAGTGAATTGAAAGGATGCACCTGAGTCAATCATCCATGACTCATGATCTACATTTGTATTTGAAGAAGAAGCCAAATACACATCCCCACCTTCGTCCGAGATGGTTTTTGCCTCTGCAGAAGGAGCATCATCAAATCCCTTTCCTTTCTCAGGAGCTTTAGATCTGCAGTCATTTTTGTAGTGCCCTTCCTTTCCGCATTTCCAGCACACCTTTACAAACTTTCCAAGAGATTTAGATCTCCCTCTAGATTTGGATCTCCCACTCAAAAACTTATTCTTGTTTCTATTCTGGGACCTTCCTCATACAGATAAGGCATCTCCATTCTGACCCTCCATATTTCTCCGTCTCATTTCCTTCGACAGCAAGGCTGAGACAATGTCATAAAAATTCAAGGTAGTTGTATTGCTACCTATTGCAATAACCAGACTATCCCACGAGTCTGGTAGAGAACACAACAAATTGATGCACTTATCTTCATCTGAGATTTTAATATCAACAGATGAAAACTGACTTACCACAGTATTGAAGGCGTTCAAATGCTCTGTCACCGAGTCACCATCCTTCATCCTCAGGTTATACAGCTTTTTCTGCAGGAACAACTTATTCACCAGAGACTTAGATTGGTACAAATTCCCAAGTTTTTCCCACAAATTCTTTGCCGTAGCTTCCCCAGATACATTCAAAAATACTGAATCTGAGACACACAACCGTATTGTGCTCTTAGCCTTTCGATCCAGTTTCTTCCAGTCTTCATCTGACACTCCCGTTGGTTTAGTACCTGGATCTACCGTGATCCAATGATCTTTATCCACCAGCAAATCCTCCATCTTGAGCTTCCACAACTCAAAACTTTGACCATTAAATTTCTTGATCTCTATCTTTCCGCCGCTCGCCATCTTCTTTCACCGCAAGAATCGATCCCGCAGATCTCCCACTGAACAGGGTCTACCTCAGGCCCGAACTAAAAACCCTCAGCAGAAAAGGCATCCCCTTGAAGCCGAAATAGCTCTGATACCAAAATGTAGGTTTTAATCCTGAACAGAAATTATCTACACACGAATCTTATAACAGAAAATAAAGAATAGCGAGAGCATAAAACATAAAACAGATAAACACAGAGATTTTCCCCTGGATCCCAAATCGGGACAACCAGCTTGATTTTTCATTATATTCCTTTTAGTGTTACAACACATATATATACATGCCGAAGCATACATAAACCCCAATCCATAAAACCTGGATTAGAACATAACCGTAGTTCCCTTGACCGGATCTACAAAAATACCAGGGGACGAAAACCATCGTACCCCAAAACCATGTGCAAAACCATGAAAAAAACCATGGACGCGGACTACCCACCAGAAATTAAGGACCAAATCCACACATACCCAACAGGCTTGGTCATACAAAAGGACCAATTCTCCTTCTACGAAGGTATGAGGAGAAACTGTCTGGTCAAATTGGAGTTGACCCATTTTTTGTGCTTCTATGACTAGAGCAATGAAGCAATGAGTTTCATAAAGCCTCTCCAAATATATAATATGTTCTTCCTATGGTAAAGTATTTGAAAGTAATTCGATAGTTATATTTAGTGAAAGAATTTCACATTCAATCGAAAGGGTAGCTTCCAAACCATAAACAAGTTGAAATGGTGTGAATCTCGTTGCATCCTTCACCAAGTTTTGGTATGCCGAGAGAGATGAGAACAAAATTTGATGCCAATTGGACTTGTGCATCCAAATATTACAGTAAAGCATAGTGACAAAATTTTTTCACGGCTTTGACCTGGCCATTGGCCTAGGGCTAGTATGGCGTTGAGTTGTCGTGATGCAAACCCAAATTATTAGTCAACTCAGACATCATATCAGGGTGTAACTAGGAGCCATGTTCAGTGAAAATGGCTTGAGGGACTCCAAACCTACTAATCATGTGATTGAAAAGAAATTGGGTGGTCATCTTACCATCAAATATGAGTGTAGGCATTGCTTCGACCCATTTATTGAACTAGTATACGGCTACAATAATATAACCATGCCCCCTGGCCGAGTGAGGGTTACATGTTATAAAATTGATACCCCACTTTGTAAAGGGGCCAACGATAATAACGGGATGGAGGTGAAAAGGTGGCACGTGCACCTTGTGCTGGTAGATCTAGCACTCGTGACATTTACAGACAGCGAGGATATAATCTTTGAAAATGGTATTCCATAAATAGCCAGCATGAAGGATTTTTTGAGCAGTATCATACCCAGACATGTGACCTCCACATGCACCAAAATGGCAGTCATTAAGTACTTTTCTAGCTTCCTTGAGGGTCAAACACTGACAGAGGATGAAATCAACTCCGATGCAGTATAAAGTATCTCTGACTATGCGATAGGGTTGTGAATGATGGCGGATATATAGAAAAGCATATTTCATCAACTCAAACCAGAAGGTAGAATTCTAGAGATAAACGACAATATCACCATGCCATGTATCGAGGGTGCTAATAAGAAAAATAGTATCGTCTAGAATGTGATCCTCAGAACCGGAGGGAGCAGAGGCAGAGGGTAAAGAACATATCAACTTAGCAAAAACCAATGACTTCTTAGATTTGGTGGTAGTGAACTCCAAATAAAACTCTTGGAGGATAACTATCCACTTAGAGTACTTCCCCACTAGCAATTGTCAATTTAAAATATAGGTCATCAGGTTGCAATCAAAAATCACAATCGTAGTACAGAGTAAAATATAATGGTGGAAACGTTGGACAACTTGAACAACTGCCAATGCCAATTTTTTTACATGACCATAATGCATTTCAGTGTCGATAATATTGCGGCTAAGATAATAGATGACATTCTCATTACCATCATCATCTTCCTATACCAGACCCATGGAAATAGTGGTAAAAGCAGTAGAGAGATAGAGTGAATATTCACGATGATAATTTGGGGGACACAAAAGAGGAGCATTGAAAAGTAAGGTCTTTAGTGCATCAAAATATTTTTGGGTAATCTCATCCCATAGAAATGGGATGCCTTGCTTAAGCAATTGCATAAAACGTTTGGCTACTTCAGCATAGTTAGGTATAAAATGACGCAGCAAATTAGCTTTCCCTTGTAGACTCCGCAACTGGTGTAAAGAGGAAGGGGAGGGGAGATTAATAATAGCTCCGACCTTAAGAGGATTGAGATGAATTCTATCTTTGGAAATGAAAAACCCAAGGAGTCTTCCGGAATTGACACAGAAGACACATTTGTGTTAGAGTGAATTCTAATCGCAAGCGTACGAAAAAACCTCACTTTAGTTGTGCATAACAAAACAACTCTAACATCAAATGTGTCTGTCAATTTCCTTACATCTGCAGTAGCTGATCAGAATAAATGCTACAAAAATCCAGATCTATGCAGTTAAAGACATTAAACAACGAAAATAAACAATATTTTCTCCATACAACCATTATACAAGACAAGAATTTATAAAGAATTTTTTGTATTATGACACCTAGGAAGGGAACACAGAAATATGTTAATATCCACCCTCAATGGGTTGGGTTCTTGTATGTCCTCAGCACTTCAGACCCAAGATCTCCCTCTCTTGATGGTGCAGAAAACCCATAAAATAATAAAACTCAAAGGGAGCTCAGAAGAAAAATTAGAAAAAATATGATAATTATGGAGGATCAAAGTCAGACCAAAAGTATAGATCAAAAGTATAGATCAAAAGGTGATAAAAAATGTACTAAATAAATGGAAAAACCATTCTATTTATAAAAAAATTATTGAGTTAGTCTAGATATTGGTGCATGATTAAAATATTATTAACCAAATCTAGATCGAACTTCACTTGGAATATTTTATTATTTTTGGTGGAGGGAAAAGGAATTTAGAATTGGTTAAATCCATTTATTTAGAAATAATAAATAAATAAATGATTTATTTATTATTTCAAGGATGAGGTTAAGGAATAATTAAATAAATAATCATTTATTTAATTATTTAAAAATGATTTAGTGAAATTCAACAAGGAATATTATTAAATAATGATTTAAATAATTATTCCTAGACAATAATAAGATAAATAATAATTTATCTAATTAATTCTCATGTTTTGGTTAAATGTGACCAGGAATATTAATTAAATTTTGGTTTATTTAATTATCCCAAGAGGAAATTAAACTGTGGTTTATTTAAAGGATTTATTTAATTATTCTTCATGGGGTTTCCTATTGAGACCATAAATAATTTAATAAATTATGGGTTATTAAATTATTTCTCATAGTGAAAGAGATTTTACTATGGTAAAATTGGTATTACATGGTGTAATTTAGTCCATGTAATAGTAAAAGGTTATATGACCAAAAATTGGTGTAACAGATTTTTCCCCAACGTGCGAGCATTAGGAGCTAATCGTATGACCGAAGTACATTGTAAGAACGCAATCACTAGACACCGAAGGGGAGTCAGAGAGAGAGAGAGAGAAATATAAGACGGACTCAAGCAAGAGAGGATAAGACCCTAAGGAGGCGAGACTTACAGGTGTGACAAGTCTCTTTTATGAGCGAGTACATGTTCTCAATGAGGCGAGGGAGGCATACCTATGCCCACCGAGATGACAACGTATAAAGAATAATGGTGTGCCTAGAAAACATGGGACTAAGCTATATGGTACATGGTAAAATAAACATGGGCCAAATAAAAAACATAATGGATCCCACATACATACTGTGCCTGGGACAACAACTATGACTTATACAATAATATCTGAGTACATGAGATATAATAAAAACCAAAGAGGCCCTATAAAATAGGAAAGTGCTCTGAAAATATGAGCAATACATGAAAACTATAAAGGTGTTGCAAGCACCTAAGGCGGGAACCATCATATTTGTAGAGTTGCATCCAAGGTTGTAGTAAATATGTCATCTATGTATGTGGGGAACTGCCTGAAGGGACACCCCCTCATGAGGTCTTAAACATCTCACACACACCCGTGAATCAATGGTACAATCTGTGGCATAAATGAACCATCAAGTATACAGATCTCAATCATGCCATAAGGAGCTGGAACTAATAAAAAATCAATTCAAATGGAAATAAATGGTCCCTTTTCCTAATCCGAGGCACCGAACAAGAGTGGAAGCATGAACCAAGGTACACCGCCCTCTAGACCAGTCTTCTGGAATGAATAAGCTGATGTTGATAGAAGGAGGTCTGCCATTGGTTAGGAAATAAGGAATCCTTAACTAAGGCATGAGGGATAATAATAGAGTGATTGATAGACTGACACCAGGGATGATGGTGGAATGGGGGGTACTGTGTAATATCCCCAAATGGGAACACTCAGCAATACCTACTGGAATAACGCACTTTTTAGAAGTATGTGCACTGAAATGAGTTTTCATCCCTTGGATCCCTTATATTTGGAGTCCTATCATCTAAATCCAAAATGGGAGCAAAAACAAATCAAACTAGTTGAGGTAAACAGACCTCCCACACCTAGTATAGCTGAAAAACACCCAAGAATGGGGTTGCAGTAATATGCAACAATACTGCAGGAAAATAACGCAACTTTTGTGAGAAATAGTAGGAGACCAATAATAGGGATCAACTTTAATATATATAGCAATAAATCAGATCCATAATGAGGACCTTACAGTATACAACAGAATGTAGAAGACAAGATTAGAAGAAATTCCTCAAGAAAGAGGGTTGCAACATATATATTGACTGAAAAATGGCTTGACAGCGTTATTTTTATTAGCTGAAGCAGTTGTATATTATACTCCAGATCTAGAGTAGATATGTGTACAAAAGATTAGATATTTTTCAGATCTGTACACTAGAAAGGCTCCTTTACAAGATCCCCTTGGGGTTTTGATCAAAACATGCAACAGAGTGAGTAGATCTAAGATCTAAAGTAGCAGATTTGCAGTAGTCTTCAGAAATTTTTGAAGATGAATACAATAGAATTATATCAAATCTATATAGAACATGGATCAAAAATCTAATCCATGGATCACCATAGTGAAGGGCAGAACCCCAACACCAGAGATATCTCCTCAAAAAGTGTATCAAAACACCCTGCAACTTCCTTCTTGCAAATAACGCAGCCCTAGAAGGAAAACTGTGTTGTAGGTTGAAGCATTGGGTTGGCCTGATGCCAATATCTGAAATTATAGCTCCAAAGGTTCAGAACTCTCTTGCCAAAGGGATAGAAGACTTTCCCAGTGAAAAGAGGCCCTAGAATGGACTAGATATGAGCAGATCTAGCCTCCACTTGCTGTAGCTTACAAGGGCAACCAAACCCTCAACATGATCTGCATTGTAGTTGGAAGATGAGCTTGGAAAAATGCCTGATAGTGGATGAGATTAGTAAGACTCTTACAAGAGCTCCTCAATGGAAGAGATGGGATTCCCGAACAGGAACACCCTAGTGCTAAACAGCACTATCCTCAGCTAAACAGTAGAGAACGATATATGTCTAAATGGACAATATATTCAGAAATATACTCAATCAACAACCTTCTTTTGTTTTTCTCCTCTTCCTTTTATAGGGTGAAAGTCTTGTCAAACCCTAAACAATCTCAATTATTTAGCTGCATTCACATGAGAATCCTCCAACTAAAACTGCATTGTGCCTCTAGGAGATTCACTGTATCTAGACAGCGTTGTTGATTTGGTCCTAGTTGACTTGGTAAAGTGCTTCAGTCTCTTTCACACCTAAGTGTGCTTATGTAAATAGCCCAGATTGGTCCATGTTCACATGTGGAATTGATTTATTTTTCTTATTAGGATTTTTATCAATCATCCTTTACACTTAATTCATGAAAACAGGAAATTGAAACAAAATTGTATATTCCCATTAGCTTGGGCTAATTGCGAATATTACATTCCTCCCCTCCAAAATTTTTCTTTCCCTCAAGCAACTGATAGGGTCAGAGGTGCAACACTTCTCCTTCTTTATTGGTGACACCATCAAAGATCAAGCTCTCCTCATAAGCTAGGTGTTCACCAATCCAAGCCTCCATGAACTATTCCTCTAGAGTCATCATGAGATGTACAAAATTCATCCCACAAGAAGTCAAGAACTCAATAGAAACAAACATGGTTGGCCTAATACTCTCTCTAAAGCATGTAGCATAAGGTACATAGAGAGTTTCCATCCCATGTGGTACATGCAAACTGCCCATCCTCCCTCCATACAATCCCATGAAAAGTACAACTATATCATCCAAGTATGGAAGCATAATTACATATACACAAATCGAAATTTGAGCATAAGGAGGTGGCTCATAGTCCCACATATGGTGTCATCGTAGTGCATCTCCTGCCTACACCAAATCAAGGTATGGTAAGTGGTTTCCTGACCACTTACTTGTTGCACAAGTTATCTCACCATGGTTGAAAATGTGAGATATGTTTGGTGCCTTTGGGAAGCACCCATCATGAAAGAGAATCACCCTTTGCACAACAAGGGAGTGGCCAAATTCAGAAATTGCAGTGGCACGATGTTTGCCATGAGATTTACATGATATAACACTCCTCTTGGGAGTCATGACCTAAAAAAAAATGGTGAAATAATGTGTCAAATAACAAAATGAAGCTTGCATTATGTGATCAAATTCTTCACCATCAGTGTCTCTTCTATACATGGAACTGTGCACTGATTTTTATCCCTTTTCAAGAGAAGGAAGAAATGACTGAAATGACTCTTGAATAGAGTCCTTTGGCTGCCCCAACTCCACATAGCTCTTTCACTCTAGAAAATTCTAATGTAGCTCTCCTCCAAAGCCTTCCCATTCAAAACATCTCATGATAGTGTTGTAGATCTTCATAGAATAGGTAGGGCTGAAAGAGAACTCTTTGAAGGCCCTTTGTAGCACCCTCTCCTTGAGATTGGAGGCTATAGGTAAGAATATCCTATCATGATGATAGATGACTCCCTCATGGACTAGATAGCCCTCTTCATGTAGCTAGTCATCGAACATCATACAAGTGTGGAGATATTTGGAATAATCCACCAACAGTTGGGATTTCCAATATAGATCTACACTCCCCAACAAAGACAACGTTGATGATGCATCAATAGGAATGCTTTCCATGTTGATGATCTCTTCTTTGACATTTCTTATGCCAAAGGAACAACTAGGATGGACATGCCTTCCCTTCTTCTCCTCCAATAACACAGAATCAGAAATGAAAGAGGGTGAGGATGATGAGAGAGGAAAATATCCCTCCTTCTTGTGCTTGCCCCAGCCTCCCAGCACTGTAGCTATGTTTTATAATGCTCCCATTCCTCCTACATATGATTTTGGAGCATCAAGTAGTGATATATCTCTCACCAAAACTAAATCAGGTGGCCTCCCAGGTGGTTTTCCACTAGATAAGAGTGTCCCTTGCAGAAATCTCATGAAAATGAGAGAAAGGACAGTGAGGTCCTTGCTTCCACTGCGCAAATCCATTTCAATTTTCTATGTGGAAGTCTTGTGTGAGGGGTAAGTATGCATGCCTTTTATTATTTGAAGTGCACCACTCTTCTTTTCCACCCATTCCATTTATAAATCCTCCCAATCAGTGGTGACTTTCCCCAATGTAATTAACCATTAAACACCCAAAATAACATTGGTGCCTGGTATGTCAACTACAAATAAGTGATCCACCAAATTATAGGATACCATGGTGACTAAAAGTGATGGAAAATAATGCATGCATTGCATTTTTCTATCTCCTAGGACAAAAAAAAAGAATCCCTCAAAATTATCAATGGGTATTGCCCTCCTTTGCACAAGATGGGCATCAATGAAAATTTGGGTATCCCCACCACCAATCAATACAAAAACCCTCTAATTCATGATTGACCCTTGAACTCTTCAGGTCAAGTACTTAGGTACTCCCCTCAAGGATTCAATAGCTCCTCCAATAGGAGAAAATTCTCCATTCTCATCTCCTGAAGGTGTTGGATCTTCTCCAACATTGTCAGTGCTGTGAGCCCTCCTTGGCTCGTCATATTCATCTTCTTTAAGATCTGAGAAGACCTCTATGTAGTGTGCTTTACCAGCAGAAAATCTATGTCCAGGTACCCATGGTTATTGGCAAGTGAAGCATAGCTTCCTACTTCTTATATATTTCCGTACTTCATCATCAAGAGGCTTCTTGTATGAGCTCTCCTTTGAAGGAGAAACTTTCTCTTCCTTTCCTTTAGAAGGAAAACGGGGCTTATTCTAAAAGTTTGTCTTTGCCTTTGGCAAGGTGTATTGAAGGTCTCTAGCCCTCTCAATGGCATCATGCAAGGTAATGGGCTTGGTATATTTAACCAACCCATGCAGAGGTTCATCCAAGCCATCGATGAACATGTACACCCTCCTTGCTGCAGACAGATCAGGAACCATAACAGATAATCTCAAAAATTCAGAGATATAAGACTCTGCATTACCTGAATGCTTCAACTTTTCAAGGCTCATGAAAGGTGCTTCTGGATCCTTTCTATCAAACTTCTCCACCAGTCTTCGAGTAAACTCAGAATAGGCAGTCACATTGGCATGGCCCAATATAGACAACCCATGGAACCACCAGTTGTGTGCTTCACCTTCAAAGTGCAGCGCTGCAATATTGACAACTTCCATCTCAGGGACTTTGTTCAACTGAAAGTAGATATCCAAATTTTCTACCCATGCTTTGGCAGAACTAGTGGATTACCCATCAAACTTGGGTAAAAAGAATCTGCCCATAGAGTGATGTCGATCATGATTACGTGTGAATCCACCATCTCTATACTGATGCCTTGGTCTTCTTTTTTCCTTGAGGTGAAAAAAATCTTGAAAACTCAAGTGGTCCTTGAATCTCTGATTTCGAGACTCATACTCTTCAAATTAGTCTTCAAGGGATGCTTGCTCATGAGGCCCTTCATTCTCCACAGCCAAGAAAGTAAACATGGTAGAGCGTTGTGGGGCTTGTGGCTGGTTCATTGGTTGATCATTCCAGTCGTGAGACATGCTAGAGCTTTCTCCAGGATAAAATCTCCTAGGAGATTCCTTCATCCTGTCCAATCTCATCTCTTTGATCTCTCTAGCAAGATCTTGCATGGCTTTCAGAAGGGTTTTTGCAAACTCCTTCCCATCTTTATCACTTCCAGATTCAGGGGCTTTTCCCTTGTCTTTATCATCATTGGTGTAGTCAAACTTCTTCTGTCTTCTTCTTAGGTACCTCTTCTATGTCAGTGGGGTGCCTCTATTCTTCTGAAGACATCTTGGCTCTTCAAGGAAGCAACTCACAGGTTGTTCCAAGATGGTTGCTCTGATACCACTCTAATATCCCCAAATGGGAACACTCAGCAATACCTGCTAGAATAACAAAACTTTCAGAAGTATGTTCACTAAAATGAGTTTGCAGCCCTTGGATCCCTTAGATCTAGAGATATAGCATCTAAAGCCAAAATGGGAGCAAAAACGAATCAAACTAGGTGAGGTAAATAGACCTCCCTCGCCTAGTATAGCTGAAAAACAACCAACAATGGGGCTTCAGCAATATGAAACAATACTGCAAGAAAACAAAGAAGTTTTTGTGAGAAATAGTAGGAGACCAATAAGAGGGATAAAATTTCATATATACATCAATAAATCAGATCCATAATGAGGCCCTTATAGTATACAACAAAATGTAGAAGACAAGAATAGAAGAATTTCCTCAAGAAAGAGGACTGCAACACATATATTGACTGAAAAATAGCTTGAAAGCATTATTTTTATTAGCTGAAGCAGTTTTATATTACACTCCATATCTAGAGCATATTTTTGTAGAGGTAAATCCCCTCTGTGGACAGAGGCGATCCCTACTAGCCCAGATCGGGTCTAGCAACAATCGTATCACGCTAAGGCGCAAGTTCCTAATTGCAATAGACCTAACGCGAAGAAAGCCTACCTTAAGTCCAACGTTGTTGTTCGTAGAGAAGATAGCGCTCTTGTTTCCTTGCTCCAGCAGATCATAATTCTCCCACTTGTCGTGATCGAACACCTACACACACAAGAAACACAACGAACACACAAGCATAAACCCAATATATGCAATTATGTATCAGTCAAAGAAGATACAACTCATAATCACAATGAAAAATACAAGTGGAACCATAACCAAAGTCGCTTATCATTAATTAATACAAAGAAAGATGCAACCTGGCTCTGACGCTGAATCCTCCTTCGGCTTGTCGACAGCGGAATACGTCTCGGTAAAGCTCGTCGGGAATGGGACAAGCCTCTCTCTTCGGTTGTCTTGAAAATAATCTCCTTGCTACTGATTTGGCTCTATGAGGACTATCAAGGTTCTTGCAGTATTCTTTAGGCTATTGAAGGCTCTTGGAGACTCAACCATTCAGCCCCTTCATTAATAGAAGATGGCTATATTTATAGAGGAGAGGAGGAGGTTGGGATCCCTACAATAGTGGAAGGGAGGACTTATCCCTTGGGAGGTTCCCCTTAAGGTGGAAACAAGAGGCCAAAGGAGGAAGGTCGTGGTTATTTAGTCGAAACCACTCCTCATGACTCATCCACGAAGTTGTTGTAATCGAAACTTCGCCTCTTTTTTAAAAAAATTTCCATAAGAAAATTGGCGCGGGTTCTTAACTGGGAAAGAGTGCCAACTGGCATGGGCTCAGTGTTAATTTTCCCCATTGTCGCGAGGAGATAACGGGCTACTAGTGCCAAGGCAAAAATAGGTGATTTTAGTGGTCTGCTCAGGAAATGATCAACAGAAGGAATGTTGTCCTCATGGCAAGGGATGCAATGATGCTATTTGCAAGGCATGACACTACTTATTGATCACATAAATGACCCTCCAATGGGCGAGATGGGGATTGCAGGGATGGTGAAAAATTACTGTGTAACAGATGCCCCCTAAAGCATGAGGCCCGAGAGAGGGGTGAAATTCTTTACAAGAACGTGTCCAACTGAAAACACTACCGTCAGAAAACCTGCGTAGACAAGTGAAACTGATATCTCAAATACATGATATATGTGGTATGGGTGCAGCCATCCATGACAGGGTATACAATAATCAAGATCCAAGGTATGGATGCAACCATCCAGTAAGGATCGATAAATATGCTCAGGTATGGTCGCATCCATCCAATCAACGAGTCATGTAACCAATCATAATAATCCACAAAATCACAGCCTGGATTGTAGCAGATAAAATCCAGGGTCTTGCGCTCCATCTCAACCCGAACAAAGTACAAGTTCAAGCATGTGAATAAGTGAGCTAAAGTCGAACATGCAAGAACATCGTCTGATTACCAGCCAATGATGAAAGTTGTTAACAGACATGAGAGATACCACCAATAGTGACAATGGACCTCAAGGTACTATAGGCACAATCTACGGCATGTGAATCAGTGAGTTGGCGTCAAACACCCATAGAATCAATCAATCGGAGGCCAATAATGAAAACCTCACGTCGAACGCGAAGAACCTGCCATTGAGGCATGCAGGCTCCAAGGTGCCAGAAGGGAGTCTCCTGATCAGCTTCCTGGATAATAATTTGAGGTCGACAGGAAGTGACCTTGATCGACGGTGGGCCATAGTGTTTCCCACATCATCGACACGAGACAGAGGAAAATAATGTTGTGTGAATCAGGATCAGATGAGAATCAGAGGAGGGTTGAAATTTGCAGAGGTCAACTTCTCTTGAACATATCAGCGGCACGTCAATGGATTTGGCAGTATTTGACATCAAAATATCAGAGGTCATGATGATGAGGAAAAGAGCATATGAGAGGTCAAAAGGAATCACCCAAACCCACGGAGGCAAGTGGAAAACGAGATGAGATGTGTTGGGTGTGGAGCCTGATTATCTTGTTTACTTTGTATCACAGCATTGGACCCCTGTACATTAAAATGGGTGGCAATGCCACCCATAATTAATCGCTGCCATGGGGGGTCTAGAGGGGTGGCAGTGCTTTTCGGACCCCCCCCTGGCGGGGGTTCGGGGGCAGTGCCCCCGAAGCTAAAAACAGATGTAAAATTGCCTTGTAAAAGTATATTAATTTCTAGTCAATCTGGGCCGTTCATTAGGAAAATGATCTGATGGTACAAGTTATGTTTAGATTAGGGTTTTTTGCCCTAGAAGGCAACCCCTTGCTTTATGAGGGAATTGTATTGCAGCTGTGCATTGTATGTGTATTATCATAGTGAGAAATAGAGAGGGAGACTGTGAGAGAGAACAGAGGATATTACAGTGGATCTGCTGTAGGTTTTTTCTCTTCATTTTTTGTTGGATAATAGAAAGGAAGGACTGCCTGTTCGGGGTGAACGTAGCCCAAACTGGGTGAACCACGTATATCTATGTCTCTCTGGTTTTACGTGTTTTGTGTGCTTGTATTTTCTGCATATTTTATGTGTTTCATTGCTCTGTAATATTTAAATTTCTAACAACTGGTATCAGAGCCAAAGGTATATTTGGTTGATAAACTCGCAGGAAAGAAGGGTTCCTGGTTCGAGTGGGAGCAATGGCTAACGATGGTAAGTTTAGGGTCGAGAAATTTAACGGCCAAAACTTCCCACTGTGGAAAATGCAGATGGAATATTATCTGTATCAGAAAGATCTATATCTACCATTGAGCGAAAAAACAAAGAAACCGGTGACCATGACAGATGCGGAATGGAACATTCTCGATAGAAAGGCACTCGGAACAATACGATTGTGTCTTGCGGCATCAGTCGCCTTCAATATTTCGAAGGAAACAACAACAAAGGGTTTGATGCAGATGGTTGTGAAACTATATGAAAAACCCTCGGCCTCAAACAACGTATTTCTTATGAAACGACTATTTAATATGAAGATGTCGGAAGGTGGATCTATTGCAGGTCATTTAAATGAATTTAATACAGTTACCAGTCAGTTAAGTTCTGTAGGGGTAAACTTTGATGATGAAGTTAGAGCTCTGTTATTCTTGTACTCATTGCCAAAGAGTTGGAATGGTTTAGAAATGGCCATTAGTAACTCTGTCTCTGGATCTAGTACTTTAAATTTTGATGATGTTGTTGGTGCTATCCTTAGCGAGGAAATGCGACGGAAAAGCTCTGGTGAGACATCAGGTAATTCTTTGAGTGCAGATTCTAGGGGAAGAAGAATGGAAAGAGGAAAGAGCTCGAGATATTGCAGTAAATCAAGGAAAGGCAGATCCAAGTCCAGATCAGGGATAGTGTGCTGGAATTGCGGAAAGAAAGGACACCTAAAGAAAGATTGTAGATCTCGGAAGGGAAAAGTAGGAGACACACAGCAAGAAAAAAATCATGAAGCAAATGTGACAGGTGATGTGTTACAAGATGCTTTGATTCTTTCTTTCGAAAATGTTACCGATTCTTGGGTTGTAGATTCAGGGGCTTCATTCCATGCCACACCTGATAAGAAATATTTTCATGACTATGTTCAAGGAGATTTTGTACAAGTTCGTTTGGGTGATGATAAACCCTGTAAAATTGTTGGAATGGGTAAATTTCTTGTAAAACAACAGAATGGAAACCAATGGCTACTAAATAAGGTAAGGCATGTTCCAGATCTGAAGAAAAATCTGATTTCAACAGGGCAGTTAGGCAGTGAAGGTTGTCTGACAACTTTCACAGATAAAACTTGGAAGGTCACCAAAGGAGTGTTGGTAATAGAAAAAGGTGAAAAGGTTGGTACATTGTATTTATGCAATGGTATTTCTAACTCTGTTAATGCTTTAACTTCCAAAGGAGCAGATGCAGCATTATGGCATCATAGGCTCGGACACATGAGTGAGAAGGGAATGAATATTCTTCACTCAAGAAATTTGTTGCCAGGTTTGAAGAATGTTGATTTGGATTTCTGTGAGAATTGCATTTATGGAAAACAGAAGAGAGTCAGATTTCTCAAAGTTGGGAAAGAAAAGAAGAGTGAAAAATTGGAGCTTGTGCATACAGATGTATGGGGACCTGCTCAGGTATCATCTCTCGGTGGCTCTCGATATTATGTTACGTTTATTGATGATGCAACTAGAAAAACTTGGATTTATTGTATTCAAAATAAATCTGATGTATTTGATACTTTCAAGAAATGGAAAGCTTTGGTTGAGATTGAGACGGGAAAGAAGTTGAAGTGTCTCAGATCAGACAATGGAGGTGAATATTGTAGCAAAGAGTTTGATAGGTACTGTTCAGAGCATGGAATTCGTAGAGAGAAGACAGTTCCAAGAACACCACAAGAAAATGGTGTGTCAGAAAGGATGAACAGAACAATCATGGAGCGTGCAAGGTGCATGAGATTGCATGCGAGATTGCCTTTACAATTTTTGGCAGATGCTGTAGATACTGCTGTTTATCTAATAAACAGAGGGCCTTCAAGTTCCTTGGATGGTGGTATTCCAGAGGAAGCATGGACAGGTAAAAAGGTAAACTACTCTTTTTTAAAGCCATTTGGTTGTGAGGCCTTTGTCCATATTAATAAAGAAAATAGAACAAAGCTTGAGGAAAAATCAAAGAAATGTACCTTTATTGGATATGGTGCTAATGATTTTGGTTATCGCTTATATGATTATGAAAATCACAAAATCATTAGGAGCAGAGATGTAATATTCAATGAAAAGGTTTTGTATAAGAATCATTTGCAGGAAAAGAAACAGGAAAAATAAATCAAGGAATACACGGTTCTTGATGAGATATCTGAAAAAGTAAAGGTGCCTGAAAATAATAATAATCAACAACCACAGTAGCAGCAACCACCACAACAGCAACAAGCACCTCAAACACCTGAAAGTGGTGTTAGAAGATCTACCAGGATAAGTAGACCCCCTGAACGATACTCTCCTTCATTATATTATCTATTGCTGACTGATACTAGTGAACCTAAATGTTATGAAGAAGCAATGCAGGTTGAAAGTATGAAGAAGTGGGAGCTAGCCATGAAAGAAGAGATGGAATCCGTAATGCATAACCAGACTTGGGACTTAGTCAGGTTGCCTGTAGGTAAAACTACATTGCAGAATAAGTGGGTTTACAGGCTGAAGGAAGAAGATGGAGGAAAACAGAGGTACAAAGCTAGACTTGTGGTGAAGGGGTTTGCACAAAAGAAAGGTATTGATTTTGATGAAATATTTTCTCCTGTTGTTAAGATGAATTCAATCAGAACTATCTTAAGTCTTGTAGCAGCGGAATATTTACATCTTGAACAATTAGATGTAAAGACAACATTTCTCCATGGAGATTTGGAGGAAGAGATATACATGCAGCAACCAGAAGGATATGAGGTAAAAGGGAAAGAAAAATTGGTGTGCAGATTAAAGAAGAGCTTGTATGGCTTAAAACAAGCTCCAAGGCAGTGGTATCTAAAATTTGACAAGTTTATGTCTGAACAAGGTTATACTAGATGTCACTCTGATCATTGTGTTTATCTAAAAAGGCAAAATTATGGAAACTATATTATATTGTTATTGTATGTAGATGACATGTTTGTTGCAGGGTCTAACATGCAGGAAATAAATGTGCTCAAAAGAAAGTTGGCAAATTCATTTGCAATGAAGGATTTGGGAGCTGAAAAACAAATCCTTGGTATGAGGATAACTAGAGACAGGAAAAATCGCAAATTAACACTGTCTCAGAATGAGTACATAGAGAAGGTGTTGAAAAGATTTAATATGTAGAATGCAAAACTAGTTAGTACACCTTTTGCTAGCCATTTCAAACTTAGTAAGGAGATGTGCCCAAAGACCCAAGAAGACATGGATTATATGTCTAAAGTTCCATATGCATCAGCAATTGGAAGCTTAATGTATGCAATGGTCTGCACAAGGCCTGATATTGCACATGCAGTGGGAGTTTTAAGCAGGTACATGAATAATCCAGGAAAAGTACATTGGATGGCAGTAAAATGGATTCTTAGATATTTGAAAGGTACCACAAATCAAGCATTATGCTTTGGTGGTTCAAACGTTGCTCTACAGGGATATGTTGATGCAGATATGGCAGGTGACAGAGATAGTAGGAGGAGCACTACAGGATATGTATTTACTGTAGGTGGAACAGCTATCAGTTGGGTTTCGAAAATCCAAAGTGTTGTTGCACTTTCAACAACAGAAGCCGAGTATGTTGCTGCTACAGAGGCTAGTAAGGAAATGATTTGGTTACAAAGGTTTATGTATGAATAGGGTAAGAAGCATGATATGGGCACACTATACAGTGATAGCCAAAGTGCTATTCATCTTGCAAAGAACTCATCATTTCATTCTAGGACTAAACACATACATCTCAAGTACCATTTCATACGGTAAGTATTGGAAGATGGAGAGTTGAAGCTGGAAAATATACACACTAGCCAGAATCTTGCAGATATGCTAACAAAAGTTGTAACTAGGGAGAAACTGAGAACATGCTTAGTTTTGATTGGTCTTCAAGGATGACGATGAAGATGAGGAACAGCCAGGTCCAAAGAGGAGTCATTGTCCAGCAAATGAAGCAGCGGTGGAGTTGCTACAATCAGTCTCCAAGTTGGGATTGTTGGGTGTGGAGCCTGATTATCTTGTTTACTTTGTATCACAGCATTGGACCCCTGTACATTAAAAGGGGTAGAAATGCCACCCGTAATTAATCGTTGCCATGGGGGTTCCAGGGGGGGCGGCTAGAAAGGAAGGATTGGCTGGATAATAGAAAGGAAGGATAATAGAAAGGAAGGATTGGTTGTTCGGGGTGGACGTAGCCCAAACTGGGTGAACCAAGTATATCTGTGTCTCTCTGGTTTTATGTGTTTTGTGTGCTTGTATTTTCCGCATATTTTATGTGTTTCATTGCTCTGTAATATTTAATTTTCTAACAAGATGTCCCCAACCCGACACGAATGCAGACAAGTGCCATGTTCAAGACCGACATACTACCGACACGACGATGACACTGGTTCCATTTTTCCCCACCATTTCTAGTGAGTACCTCTTTATTTTTACACAAGCTTGAAGAGGATACCATATGCTTGTCATATAAGTTCTTCCTTCGGATGAATCCATCCTAGTACATTTAACGAGCCCTAGGAAGGAGAAACTCGAATAACGTCATGATTGACAATTTTCGATGTCATTTAGGTTTAACGAGTCTGAAAAAGGAAGAACCCAGCGTCTTTTTGTGTTTAGAGAGTTTGAAAAGATAGAGTAAATGTAAACTCCAATAGTCCCTTTTCGTAAATAGTTCCTCAGATCCGAAAAGGTAGAAAACTAAGTCTGAGAAAACCTCCTAGTCACGATAGGCTAGGGTATTCCTTTTTCGTAAATAATCTATCCCAGCCTGAAAAAGGGGTAAACATATACTGGGTAGATGTCGTTTCGTAGCCACTTTAACGAGATCGAAGCGAGAAGGGACTCAGAAATCTTTTCATGTTTAGAGAGTCAGAAAAGAGCTGAAGTTGACTCCTCCTAGAGGAACGAGTGGTATAAAGGGTAGCAACTGGTTCTGGTAATGGTGGAACTGCTCTGAAAAAATAAAGGTTAAGAGGTTGGCTAACAAGACCACTCATCGCAGTGTTTCCTCAGGGATGGGTAAGACAACCAAGTGAAGGCATATGATCGACCAAGAAGATTGTGACAATGGAGTGAGAAAACCAAGGCTCATCTGGAAAAGACAGGCTGATAAGATGGCAATCAGAAGAGGTAAAATGGGAAAGGTTTCATTTTTACACAAGCTTGAAATCAGGAAACTCTGCTTGAAGTTGGTTTCATTTTTACACAAGCTTGAAAAAAAGATAAACTATGCTTGAAACCGGTTTCATTTTTACACAAACTTGAAACGAAAACAAACTATGCTTGAAAAAGTAAGCATACCCCTAGCATGGTGACTCAATTTGAGGTACATGCCCCCCAAGCTTCAATTCATATGAAAGTCAGATGGAGTGAAGGTTCAAATTACGAGATCAAGAGAAATATTCGACTGGGATTTTACGAGATCGTATCAAAGACTCGAATTGAACAGGATCGTGTTTCATTATTTTAACGAGGTTGACACATTAAAATAACTATCCTCTGGACACCTTGTTTCATGGTTTAAGGAGCTTGGCACAAGACAAGGAACTCTGCTCCGACAAACTTGTTTCATTTTTTAAGGAGCTTGACACAAGACAAGGAACTCTGCTCCAACAAACCTTGTTTCATTTTTTAAGGAGCTTGACACAAGGAAACGAACTATGCTCTGACAACCTTGTTTAATTTTTTAAGGAGCTTGACACAAGACAAGGAACTTTGCTCCAACCAACCTTGTTTCATTTTTTAATGAGCTTGACACAAGGAAACGAACTCTACTCCGACAACCTCATCATAATGAACAAGAATTCATCGCTTCCAAGAGTTCCACTCTCGATGGAAGGAAAACATCCTGGAATTCTGGACCCAATGCCCCTAGTACACTATGCACAATGGCACTATCACTAAGTACAAGCACGGGGTAGGTAGCCACATAGTTGACCTGCGATGGCGCAGATACAATGGGTGGATAAAAACCAGGAAGGGATGATGGTGGGCCAGCTACCATATTAGGACCAAAGAACGAAAGCTGATCAATGGTCACGATCTGTCCTTCATGTGGAAAACAGACCATACGAAAAAGGGAGGAGACAAGCGCTCCCATGGCATAGGTGTAATTGTACCCCAAGATCAGATTGAAATCCAAGGGGCCTGGAACAACCATCACGTCCATATGGACGGTTTTACCTCCCAAAGTAACAGGTAACCTTGGAAGGATCCCTAGTGGTTGACTAGTTCTTCTGTTAAATGCCAACAGATTTTGTGTAACAGGCATAAGCGAAGATGAACCAAATGCTTTCCAAGTAGTGGAAGACATAATACTAATAGACCTGCCTTCATCTATAATGGTGCTGGGTGCAACCAGACCAAAATCCTGTACCGTGATCTTGAAAGGCACATAAGACGGAAGGTGGTATCTTGAAAATCGATTCCAATCAAAGGAAGCAACCAAACTACTCGGAGGGGCTACCATCGAACTGAGATGGTCTTCCCCTGGTGTTACGATAGAAGAAGGAGCATCCTCTATGACCTCCATCTCGAAGGTGGGAGGATTATCCTCTAAGACCTCCATCATGGGAGGCAGAGGAGCAACTTCTTGAGGTGTAGGGACAGGAGAATCCTTCTCCAAGTCCGAATAATCTAAATAAACAAGAAGAACCTGAGGGGTGTGAGATCCACTCTCCACGGAAAATACCTAGTGCACCGTAGACAAGGCTAGTTCAACCGATCCCATGACAAATAGTTGGTCAGGAATGGATTCCTGAATTTGAATTTTCAGGGGAGTGGGATTGACCAAGGATGACTCTTGACCAACCATAGGATCAACAGGTGGAGGACACAAAGAAAGCCAATTATAACTAGCTGGAAGGCATGGTGTAGAACTGGTCGAGTTTTCCAAAACTCTCTTGGCTTCATCCATATACGGACAAAGGTGAATGGCATGGTGCCCTTCACACAACTTACAGGGATTGGCAAGCTTACCCTGCTTCTTAAGAGTTTTACCAACACTAGCTGAAGACGTGCCCCCAACCTGACTCCTAGAAGCCAAAGGCAACACTGGACGACCATTGGACCATACTTCGAGCACCCTGGGAATGCCAGGGCAATCTCGAAGAAGATGGTTTCCCGTGCACAACATGCAAGGGAACTTGACTTTCCGCGGAGGGTTGGAAGGTTTATCAAGAGGAGGTGCTTCGGAAGCAGTAACTGCAGCCTTAGCCTCTCTCTTATCATACTTCTTCTTCTTTGTCTTCTTCTTCTTCTTCTTAGACACCTGGTTACTCAAATCCAAACTTTCACCAGGCGAAGTAGAAGAGGAGGACGCAAAAACAGGTGAAGAAGGGGAGAGGTCCACCTTGGAATCAACATGACGTTGTTTAGGCAGAGGAACTGATTGAATAGTATCTGATACATTCGGGACCACAGAGGTTGAAAACAACCAAATGGGCAACCCAACAGTTAACCCAAGAAGGGGCGACGTTGCCATATAAGGAGCACCAACATTCCCAAAAGGAGGAAAAGGACCCGGATTCCCATCAGAGGGGATTCCTTGGTTGGTGAACTCCGAAAATTTTTCCATTAGAAACAAATTTAGAACAACACTCTAAGGAAACTAACTTTAACTAGGAATATTTCATGGGTAGCTAATTTTTAAAACATTGAAAAAAAACTCTATCGTTTCATATTTTAAGAGTCGATAAACAGGAAAAAGGTGACTCTATCGCTTTTAAATTGGAAACAAGCATGAAAGGACAAGTGCTTGATGATATTTTCAAATTTAGGGAGTCAGTAAAGATCAAACTGATTGCTCAGGAATGCTAGGCAAAGGGTGTACCAAATAACCGTGAACTGCAATATACACCTTGGTTCCAAAATGAAGGAGAAATCAACCAAGGACTTAACGTACATGCAGGCAATCTCCCTGAATGTTGTGTCTGGTGTATCATGGGTATAGGGAAGCAGACTCGGCTTCCTATGGATAAAGGATAGAAACCTAGTGGGGTTTCCCTTTATATACTCAATGGTACAAGGAGCACAAGGGCATGCTAGTGTTGTCTAAAGCCAAGAGGCAAACGACAGCTACTAGGTTTAATGACGCCGGAACACGTCTCTAGCCTAGACCTCTAAATATTTTGTTAATGTTTCAATGTTGCCTTAGTGTAAATTGAATAAATTTTAATGTTAATCTTCAATTATGTTTCAGTTTTCAGGGCCTAGCAAGTGTAATGTCTCAAAATATCCTAAATGCACACTATATGCCACAGTATATCATTTCATTCGATGAAAGCTAATTATGAGAGAGTTAAGAGCTTTTCACACAAATAAAAAAATGACCAAACAACAACCAGTGATGTCTCTAATGCAACTAATGGAAACTAAAAAACTTTTCTTTCAGAGTTATAAATGACCAATAACACAGAAAAGATTTAATTCACACTAACTAATCAAAAGCAAAAGATATTTTTTTGTATTTTCAGTGTTTGAGAGCAAAGTGCACTAAACAAATGAAAACTAATGAAATGAACAATTTGAGAAGCGGTAGCAAAAGAGAAAAAGCAAGAAAATTTCACTCAATGCAAACACAACAATTAGACCTCAATTTGACAAAAAGTCCCTCAAACCAAAAGAATCCCAAAGACTCAAATGAACCGTGTAATCTAGGCCCAAAACGAGACAAGGCGAAATTCGAATGAGGAAGAAACCAGTCACTCAAAAAACGCAACAAAATGATAGAAAACCACCAAAAGAATGCAGAGAAGCAATCACAAATTTGACTGAACAGATAGAAACCAAAAACTCCTATGGGAGGCTCGACACACTATAACACCTAGATGCCCTAGGGATAGAATGAAAAATAGACAAAAGAGGGCAAACAACCAAAGGATGAAGGCCACAGTCAGTCAAACAAGACTCCAGAACACTCAGGCAGACGTAAAAATGAAACCAAAATCACAGATCAAGCTCAGAAAGCCCAAAACAGAGCAAACCCTAGCACCTTACAGTATTGGCGCAACTATCAGGCTAAATCTAACGCAAGAATAGGATTGGCGCGGGTAATACACTGGCAACGTGCGCCAATTGGCGCAACTGTCAGGCTAATAAGCGCGCCAATTGAGTTTAATAAGAAAAAATAAAAAAGAGAAATCCAAGAAACAGACTAGTGATGGTGAATCTTAACAAAAGCCAAACACACAAAAAGAGCCAGCCAAAAGAGCTGATCAAGCAAGCAAAGTCAAGAATCAACCGAAACGACAAGACAATACTCCAAATCAATGTATCCCTAGTGGAGTCACCAATTTGTTGTAGAGGTAAATCCCCTCTACAGACAGAGGCGATCCCTACTAGCCCAGATTGGGTATAGCAACAATCGTATCACGCTAAGGCAAAAGTTCCTAATTGCAATAGACCTAATGCGAAGAAAGCCTACCTTAAGTCCAACGCTGTTGTTCGTAGAGAAGATAGCGCTCCTGTTTCCTTGCTCCAATAGATCACAATTCTCCCACTTGTCATGATCGAACACCTGCACACACAAGAAACACAACGAACACACAAGCATAAACCCAATATATGCAATTATGTATCAGTCAAAGAAGATACAACTCATAATCACAATGAAAAATATGAGTGGA
The DNA here is from genome assembly GCA_034641835.2 of Pinus albicaulis. NCBI lineage: Eukaryota > Viridiplantae > Streptophyta > Pinopsida > Pinales > Pinaceae > Pinus > Pinus albicaulis. The sequence continues at coordinate 33,921 of JAXQQM020066247.1, read as the reverse complement.
ACCATAACCAAAGTTGCTTATCATTAATTAATACAGAGAAAGATACAACCTGGCTCTGACGTTGAATCCTCCTTCGGTGGGTCGACAATGGAATACGTCTCGGTAAAGCTCGTCGGGAATGGGAAAAGCCTCTCTCTTTGGTTGTCTTGACAATAATCTCCTTGCTACTGATTTGGCTCTATGAGGACTATCAAGGCTCTTGCAAAATTCTTTAGGCTATTGAAGGCTCTTGGAGACTCAACCATTCAGCCCCTTCATCAATATAAGATGGCTATATTTATAGAGAAGAGGAGGAGGTTGGGATCCCTACAATAGTGGAAGGGAGGCCTTATCCCTTGGGAGGTTCCCCATAAGGTGGAAACAAGAGGCCAAAGGAGGAAGTTCGTGGTTATTCAGTCGAAACCACTCCTCATGACTCATCCACAAAGTTGTTGCAATCGAAACTTCACCTCTTTTTTAAAAAAAACTTTCCATAAGAATATTATCATGGGTGCTTAACTGGGACAGAGCGGCAACTGGCGTGGGCTCAGTGTTAATTTTCCCCATTGGCATGAGGAGATAACGAGATACCGGCGCCAAGGCAAAAACAGGTGCTTTTAGTGGTCTGCTTAGGAAATGATCAACAGAAGGAATGTTGTCCTCATGGCAAGGGATGCAATGATGGTATTTGCAAGGCATGACACTGCTTATTGATCACATAAATGACCCTCCAATGGGTGAGATGGGGATTTCAGGGATGGTAAAAAATTACTGTGTAACACATATCTATGTACAAAATATCAGATCTGTACACTAGAAAGGCTCCTTTACAAGATCCCCTTGGGGTTTTGATCAAAACATGCAACATAGTGAGTAGATCTAAGATCTAAAGTAGTAGATCTGCAGTAGCCTTCAGAAATTTATGAAGATGAATACAATAGTGGTAGATCAGATCTGTACAGAACATGGATCATAAATCTAATCCATGGATCACCATAGTGAAGGGAAGAACCCCAGCACCAGAGATCTCTCCTCAAAAAGTGTATCAAAACACCTTGCAACTTCCTTCTTGCAAATAACGCAGTCCTGGAAGGAAAATTGTGTTGTATGTTGAAGCACTAGGTTGGCTTGATGCTAAGATCTGAAATTACAGCTCAAAATGTTTAGAACTCTCTTGCCAAAGGGATAGAAGACTTTCCTAGTGAAAAGAGGCCCTGGAATGGCCTAGATCTAAGCAGATCTAGCGTCCACTTGTTATAGCTTACAAGGAAAACCAAACCCTCAACAGGATCTTTGTTGTAGTTGGAAGATGAGCTTCGCCAAATGCCTGATAGTGGATGAGATCCACAAGACTCTTCCAAAAGCTCCTCAATGTAAGAGGTGGGATTCCCGAATAGGAACACCCTAGTGCTAAATAGCACTATCCTAAGCTAAACAACAGAGAATGATATATGTCTAAACAGATATTATATTCAGAAATATACTCAACCAAAAACCTTCTTCTGTTGTCCTCCTCTTCCTTTCATAGGATTAAAGTCTTGTCAAACCCTAAACCATCTCAATGATTTAACTGCATTCACATGAGAAGCCTCCAACTAAAATTGCGTTGTGCCTCTAGGAGATTCACTGTATCTAGACAGTGTTGTTGATTTGGTCCTGGTTGACTTGGTCAAGTGCTCCAGTCTCTTTCACACCTAAGTGTGCTTATGTAAATATCCCAATTTATTCCATGTTCACATATGGCATTGATTTATTTTGCTGATTAGGAGTTTTATTGATCCTCCTTTACACTTGATTCATGAAAACAGGAAATTGAAACAAAATTGTATATTCCCATTAGCTTGGGCTAATTGGGAATATTACATACCGATTAGCCGGCTGACGACTTCCCTTGTTAGAGCATAAAGGGCATGAATTTCTTGGTAGTTACTGACTTGACTCCAGAGTGGATAAGGGACAGTATGACTGAAGGCCAAAATGTGTGACACAGGAGAGGTACAAAGCAATGAAGGATGGAAGGCTGTTACAGGAGACAAATGGAACTCAGGATAGACTCCATGGATGCGATGATGACTCAACTCAGATGCTCTAAACAAGGGCAACTCGATGATGCTGCCACATAGAATAGGCCTCATGGGGACCATAAAAACATGAGTAAAATATGGTTACTCACGAAGAAAATCGACACGAGCATCGACAAGTATGTAGGAAAAGTGGTTCCCTAAGTAAAACTGTCTTAAGTGAATAAATTTGATTTTGGAAGCCGTAAAGTGACCCTTATTTGAAAAAAATGCTTCCAGGAGAAGTATCAAATCACCAAAAATGAAATGATACCCATTTGAGTTCTCTGTGAGAGCTTTCCAATGGTGCTGACGGTTTGTCAAACCTAGCTATGGTTTGGTGGTAATTGGCGAAAGAAAATCTTCAGGTTTTTCTTTTAATAAGGAAATTTCCCTCCAATTTGATTCATTTGCAAGTGTATTTGTGATGAATTTAGAGAGGAGAAAAGGCCCTAAATCTTGTGGCGATCGTAGCGGACAAACTGACTGTTGGAATCGAGATGCGTCAGTTGTAGGTAAGAGGCCTAACCATAATCTTTTGATTCAGTGAATTAAAGTTTTAGATTAGGCACCCAAAGCCCTCGAACAAACATCTACTCCTCCTCATGGCCGGGTCGCACTTTTTCGGGTCTGCTCTGCAACCTGGGTAGCAGGAACTGGGCAGAAAACTACGACCTATCCTAGGAAATGGCCCGAAAAGTGTGACCTATCATAGAAAGGGGTTTTAGTGATGTTTTGGCTGAGAGCTAGGATTTTATGGTTATGATGCAGTATTACCTTTCTATAAGCTAAACAACATAATGGTTTTGTGCAGGTACGACAGAGTTGGAATAAATGGAGAGAGAGAGAAATAGATGCATTACGTTCTGAGATCCAAGGGGATCACTTAGTTCGCGCCACATTGGCCAAGTTTGGGGTCCTCAAATTTGTTGAGAACCCATTGATGATGGTAGGAGAGCCTTTACTAGCCCGGATAGTTAGCTATTAGGACCCGGATCATGAGATATTTATAGTGCAGGGGCACCAGATCGAACTAACATTTCAGGACATATATTTCCTGACCAGTCTCCCACCATTGGAGATGGTGGGAAACACACAGCCAGTGATACCACGAGAGTAAAACATTATGGAATTTTTAGAGTGCCACTGTTGACCGAGTGTCCATGTGAAAGGCACACTGATACCGATCGGAGATCTAGAGAGGCTAGAGACTTGTGTTGTGGTCGTAGCGGTGTTATGGATCCTGGGAAACCATGTGCTCCACCACATCACCAAAGCGTAGATGATTCTAGTTGAGGGATTATTGAGTGGGACCTACTATGGGTGGGCCCAAATAATGTTGTCATCATTGAAATGACAGTTTTCGCAATGCAAGCGGCAAGTGAACCATGATAGTGCATATGGCATAGTTCTTTGCTTGCTCTTCTTTGAGAATATCCCTACTCTTCATCCTCGTATACAGATCTAGGATGAGGGCCCACGAGATCCCAGGATGCATTTTTGGGGATAGCTGTTATGTAGAGGAGGAGGTGGGGTAGTCGGACGGGTGTTCCAAACTAATTTTTTTCACATTAGGATCAAATACCATTATACATAAACAACTATCCCTATAGTGGGATGAACTATCATGGGGACCCAGACTTTCCACTTCTGCTAGGACAAGCATGGGGGCCAGGTGATAAGTGAAAAGTTTCTTATCTTTTATGGTGCATTTTAAAGTTTCAGAATATTGTATATGTTATTGATTCATTTACTTTCTGTATGAAAATATAGCACCGGTGAAGTGAGCCTGGTATATGGGATGGCTTATAGTGTCAGGAGCTGTAAAACCTATTGGTTTGAGGGGAACGCAAAATTAAGATGCAATGGCCCTCCTGGAGGATGTCCGCCATAGATGTGAGAAGCTGTTGACCAGTGTTTCGGAGCGCAGTTGGCAGGACCTTGATGACCAGTACATAGAGCCATGTGTTGGTCTACCCTTAGAGTGGCGAGGAGTCATGTGACGCATAGTGATGGACAGAAAGGGGATGCGTGATCTATGGGCTACAGGAGCCAAGCCATTGGCCCGTGCCCCTCCAGATAGTGACTAGATGTAGTTACATGAGGTGCCCCCCCAATTTTGGTTTTTTGTAACATGCTATGGGAATGTCATATGTATCAGAGTTAATGGACTCCAAAGCATTGTATATTTGGATGACACATATTATGGATATGCATAATTTTATGGTTTATGGTTATTGTCTTGTGTTAAATGCGCGTGATAAATTCCAATTTAGAATATTGTTTGTAATGTTATCTACATAGGTACATGACTGAATGTAATGGTTTCAAATTCATGCGATAAGAGCTTCACTCATAAGTATATTATAAACTGGATAGGATTATTCCCGCGATAAAAACCACTCAGTTCCATGACAAGCAACAAATTATCTAAACGAAAATGAAGGTGAAGGATGTGATGGTCAAGGGCATCGGCTAACAAACCTATCACTACATCATATTCAGCCTGGTTATTGGTGGCAGCAACAATGCATATCCCATTAGAGAGGACAAGTGAATGCAAGGGGGTCAAAATGACCCATGCTGTTGAGGCTAGATTCCGGGAGTAGCAACTTGCACCATCAGAATAGTCGATATACGGTGTGGATGAGGGATCCATATGAAAGGTTCCATAATACAACATATGAGATGATGATGAACAATGATAGCAACCTAAATGCAAGGCATAAATAAAAAAAGCACTGCTATGGGGAATGTTATGGGTAGAATATCTACACCTCGCACACTAAATAGTGGATGGTGTGGGGAAAGTGTCTTGGGGACAGCTTGTGCTCAGGTCATGAAAGTCACCATAGACACGGATGGTGGCATTTTTCTTATGGGCTGGATAGATAAATTTAGGGGTGGTAAATGCTTCCATAATGTCATCATCACAGTAGAAGATGGGGTGACTAGTGGAAATATGACCATATGACATGGCGAAGCTACCTGAATCATCACTATGAGAAGTGAGGTTCACATGCGCATCATCACAGACAGTGAAAGATGAACAAGTAGATGAAGAATCTACCAATGTTGAGCCCAAGGTGATCGCTGAAGGGAGGTCAAGGGAAATAGAAGGGGATGCCCCAGAGGGATCTTCCACCATGGAGCTCATAGATGATGACAGGTAGAGGATAGTGGTCGAATACTCCATCATCTCGACATCGAGAGGGGGTATTTCAATGGGAGTGGACGTTTCCTTTGGTTTTTCCGAAGAAAAACTCACAATTAAGGGAGAGGCAGACTCTTTTTGCTCTGCCTCAAATTGGTGAACTTCTTCTAAGGAGGTGCAGAAATATCCGAGGGTGGGACACAGGTGAGTATAGTGGCAATGGAAATCACACAAAGCACAAGGTTGATTTGTGTGAAAAGTCTTGAGTTTCTTGGTTGAAGCTGGTAAAGTAACATGGACTTCTAGATATTAGACTCAAGAAATGCTTCGTTAACCATGGGTTCCAGACGAGGCAATTCAGGACAATTGTGGGTAGCATGACCAACAACATCACACAAATCACACAGAGGTGTACACTTTGGAGGATTAGGAGGAGCAATTTTGTCTGGGAAGAATTTTCCTTAGGTCCCTTTTTGCAGGCTTTTCCCCACTCACCCGAGGCTTTCACAACAAGAGTACATTCCTATTAAGGTGGCTGAGGCACAGAAGCAAAGGGGGGGTCATAGCTACCAATTGGACCAGGGTCAAAGCAATGTAAGGTTTGAGTTGAACAGGTGGGGTATTGACTGGGGGATCAATGTACCAGATTCAAATCTCAAGGTCATGTCGGGAAGGTTCAAGGTAGCCATAACAAGTACCGAAAATACTCTGGAGGGGGCGAAAGAAATGGTATCTGACTTGAGGGGTAATAGCCAGGTAGAATAGCTCCCAAATAGTTAAGGCTAGGGGGAACTGCTCCATGACGAAAAATAGGGTCAGGGACACCAACTACAGATGAAGGGCCCAAAGAGTGAGTTGAAGTACTAGGAGCAGGTTGCAAAGGGCTAGGCTACTGGCTAGTCAAACTAGACTGTTTGAGGTTGGACTGAGATGATTGCGTCATGCAAAAATTCGACGAGCTAGGGTCAGGGATAAGAGGGGGGAGACCAGGGAATGAACCAAGAAAAGAGGAATATTTATAGACTCCAAGTGAGACACTGGCTGGAGGTTCAATTTTTTTTTATTGGCCACTAAAGAAATAATGGACTTTGGAGAGGTCTGAGACTTTGTTTCGTAATTTGTCAGCTGATCGATAGTGATGATATTTTCGTTGTAAGGAAAGCACATATTATAATGAACCGCAGATGGGATAGTAGACATCGCATAAGTTTATATACAACCCAATATAATTTTGTTGTCTAAGGGGGCATTAATGACTTCAATGTCAACCCAAAAGGTTTTTCCCACAAGAGTAATAAGACAATTGTGAAACATACCAAGGGGCTAGGAAGAGTGGTTATTTGACACACAGAGGGTGATAGCGGAAGGGGCTAACTCAGGCGATCCAAGATTTTTCCAAACAAAAATGGACATCATGTAGGTGGATTTCCCCTCGTCAATGATACAATGGGAGACATTGGCATTCCAGATCTTGACAAGTATTTGGAAGGTGATGGATGTAGGTAGGGCTGGATGCTATGACTAATAAACATAGAAGACAATCAAACAATCATCCAAAGCATCCACAGTGCCCATGGAATTTAGTAGAGCATTACGTTGTGAAGGGTACTACTAGAGGACATCCAGCATTGACATGGCAGCATGGTATTGTGCTAAATCATCTACTATATTATAGGTGTTGGGAGCTTTACTGGAAGTAGAATTTCAGCGTAATAGTCCTTTGGGGATCTTGGTATGTACCTCTACCTTAGGCTAAGGGATCTATAAAGGAGCATTGGGTGTCGAAATTGGCTCTGTGTGACCTGAGGACTGGGGCTCGATTGCAGATGTAGCGAGAGGCTTGGTGTACTAGCATGAGCTGGTCTAAAGTTTGAGATTGGCAGTATTGGCCTGGTCAGATTGCATCATAAGGATCTGGTAATCAGAGGTACCAGACGAGGGAGGGTGAGCGGCCGCCTGACCTTCACGGGGTTGGGAAGCTACATATCTTTGCTAAGTGAAATGATTGGTAAACACAGCTGGTTGAGTAGGCGCAGCATGAGGAGGAACCAAAGCAGAGACTTGTTTTCCTCAAGATGCTGCTTGAGTTTCCCACATTTGATGCATCTAAGATAAAAGGGGACAATCATGGGTATAGTGACCATGGACACCGCAACAAGAATAAGGCTTATTCGTATGAAGAGGCTTTTTCTGCTTGGGCTGATCCCCCTATTGTTGTGTTATAGTGTTAGATGTGTTCCCTTGGGGATTGTTTCCTTGATTACCTTGAGCGGGTTGGTTCTATTTGTCTTTCCTCTTCTTTTTGGAAGTGGGACGATTAGTCGCACTCTACTGTGCATACACCTGACACTGAGGGGGGTGGTTGTTTTTTCAGAGCATAAGAAGGAATGGGAGGCACCTGGCTTATGCTGGAGGAGTTGGAGCACCTGGCTATGGATACAGATAGTAAGGAGGATGAGCAACATTGGGGTAAAACTTTTGAGCAATAACAGGCCCTAGCATCGAAGGATGTGGTTTGGCAAAGGCATAAGGCATGTCGTGTCCTGGATACATGTTGTCGAGAGGGGGAAAAGTGCTAGAGGAGATGACCCCTCCCTGAGGTAAACCATAACCCATAGGAGGATGAGTGTACGGATGTGAAAGGGACCAACAATACCATCGATGACATGAGATTCCCCTGGTGCATTTGCACCACCAAATCTAGGGTGATCAGGTAAGACGATATAAACATAACCAGATTGTGCGTAGATCAAGTCATATTTCAATGCAACTCGGAGGGCTTCTTCCTCAGTCTAAGGAAAGTGGGACATGACATATTTACCAATAGAGGGAAAAAGGGATCTAAGAAACCATTCCATGTAGACACGGTCTTCGAAAACTGGAGCTCGACATAAGATCTTCCTTCTACGCAATTCTTGAACATGGTCAGATAGAGGGGTGTTATAAGTTTGACAGAAAGCAATCAAAATTTCAGTACTAGTGTCATAGTGAAGGGGAAGCTAGAAGTAGGAAAGAAATGCCTTTTCAAGAGTCACAAAAGTAGCATGAGAGGTAGCGGCCTGGTCGACATACCACTTGGAAGCTTCTCCCAGTAAGTGTACGCTGGAATAACTGAAGACGAATAGAGTCATGAGTGATAGATTTGGATGAACACCACATGTGGAAATAACGAACATGGTTGGTAGGATCCTCTCCAGAATTTCATTCAAACTTAGGGATGTCTGAAGGAAGCTTGGTTGGCATAGCAGGCCAACCTGGATCATGGTGTATAGGGTCATTAGTCAACTGGCTTAACTCGGGAAGGCTTAGGCCTGCCAAATAAGGAAGCAAGGGAGTAGTTGGGACCATTCCCATTGTGGCTCCACTAGTAGCAGCTCCAACATTAGAGTCAGGGTCAGCACCAGAGGTAGGTCTTGCACCATACATGATGAATATGAAAGGTGGAGGAGAACCAAGGATAGGAACAGAAGGAGAACCCAATGAACCAAAATTTGAGTCGGAATGGGGACTCAGCGGAGGATTAACTCGGACCCTACGCGATGCAGTAATTATTATTAATGGAAACTGAAGATGAAGGCCTTGGATTCTCTGAGATAAATTCCTTGGGGGCGCAATGATGGAAAAGATACATGGAACACAATGAGGAAGAGAGATAAAAAAGGGCATGGAAGTGAATTTTAATTAATTAATTACAATTTTTTATTCTTGGCCTGGCGGAGTAAACCAGGCACTCTTCGCTTTAGGTTTGTGTTTGTGTGATAAGTGTGTTAATTTTAATCAAGCCTAGATGTGTGTATAGAAAAACTAAAAAAATATTTTTTATAATCGTAAATAAAATTGAAATCGGCAGTAAATAAATTGAAAGCGACAATAAAATAAACAGCTAACGATGCATAAATTCAAACCCAAAAAGTAGGGCTTCCCAAAAACTAGTCTAAGGGTTGGCATAATCTACTCAAAACACACAATATGGCCAATATATCTAAGGTCAAGAGGGACATGGATCTAAAGGGCAGATCTGCTGAAAAGAGGTGCAGAAAACAGCAACAAACCAGAGGGGAAAATGATGAAAAATAGGTGGCGAAAGGCTACAACCTAAAGGGAAACATAGGGGACCATAAAGGGAGGACCAAAAAAAACTGAAAATAGGTTTTTTGGATGGAAAAATAACTGATTTGAAATGGACCTGAAAAGACAAGTTTAGATGTGAAAAAATGGCTAAAAAAAACTGAAATCTCGGAAGACCTGCTTCAGCTAAACTCCTCCTAAAAAGGTGGAAATGTACTAAGCCCTAAGTGGCTTGGTTCCTACTTCAACGAGTAAAACTAAGACATTACAAGTCCAAGGCAGGTAAATATGGAGGTTAGAGAACCCTGAACAGTGTCGTAGACACACTCTGAAAAATAATAGAAAAATCCCACAAAAAGTTGAGGTTTGGAGGTACTGGCCTGTTTTCTGTTGAGGTCGTAGTTTTTGGGAATTTTTACGCTAAATGAAAGTTGAGGTCACAAGTTTTGACCTCAAAATTCTGACTTGCACTTCTGACTATCTTGGCAGTAGGTTTCAGAAAAAGTTGTTGTCTTTGTCGCGGTTGATGCCTATTACCTGCACAAATGGCCCAGAAACACATGGAAGCTAGAATTTTTATTTTTTTAGGGTAAAGAAGGTTAAAAGCAACATCAAAGAATGCAAAATAAGAAGCTGAAGAAAAACCCTTGTGGTTGAAGCAGCTAGTCATGTAAGGATTTGAAAATGATAGTGGTTGTAATTAAAAGCCCTTGTGGAGTCGCCAATTGTTAGAGCGAATTCTAATCGCAAGCGTATGAAAAAAACTCACTTTAGTTGTGCATAAAAAACAACCCTAACATCAAATGTGGTTGTTAATTTCCTTAGATAAGCAGTAGGTGATCAGAATAAATGCAACAAAAATCTAGATCTATGCAGTTAAAGACATTAAACAACGAAAATAAACAAGATTTGCTCCATACATCCAATATACAAGACAAGAATTTGATGCAGCCTTAGCTGTGTTTACCCACTTTTTCATATAAATAATGCATATCGATCAAGATTAACCCAAATCATGTAACCTCTGTTGCGGAAGCTATTTCTTTACATACCATTTAGGTTTACAAATAACCATGTCGGTTAAATACCAATATACATTATTAATTTCTGGAACCAACGCTTTACCAATCCACTTACCTTTTTTCAATGCTCATATGCGCTCACCAATATGAATGCCAATAAACATTAATATATATTTGGGCCCACAGCATATTATAACTCACAATTCTTTATGGAATTAGCCCAACATAAGTCATAATAACAATACAACCTACCATTCTGCCTTCCTTCAATTAGCTTTTTACATTTGATTTTGAATGTGTTGAATGGAATTATACATGAACACACATTATATTCCAAACAGACCTCTTTTCACCTTTTTCGTCGATCACTGTGTATCCATAGATCCAATGAAAATCACATTTTAATTAACACGACAGTTAAAGGGTTTAATTCTATGTGAAATGGGTGGTTTCTATATGCCACGTGTTTCTTCTAGAGGTATATCGCGTGGTCTCCATCCATTACCGCTTACATCTTTTCCTCCATGCAAAAACCACGTGCGGTTTTATTAAAACCATTTCCCAATTCTTTGCATCACCAATTCATGATTTCACTTCCTGATTCCATTCTCCCTTTGACTTCGAAGTTCCACAACACATATACCAATTTAGAATACGAACTTTTGTAAACTAAGATCTCTTCTCAGTTTCTCTCTTTGCATTTCAACCGCATATAATTATCTGCAACCATTTGTTAGCTCTCGTTCACAAAGGTTCTCTCTAGTACAACGCAATTCAGAAATTGAAGATTTTGGGTTTGTAATAGTTCTATCTCCGTCATTTATAATTGCAATAACACCCCAACGCATTCTATCAACCTTCTTTCCTTAAATCTGCCAGATTTTTTATTGTTCCTCTTTAAGTTTTAAAACTTAAATCATCTCGTCAACATATACATCCGGAACATATGATTCCAATTCCTCTCTATTTGTGAGAATGATTTACCAGATCTAAAACTTGATTCCCAATACCTTCAACCTCAAATTAAATTGCAATCTTGCCACATATTTGAATTCTCAATTTAATTCATTACGGTTCATTATTCCAGCCTTCTTTCCTCTACGCTATATGAATTTGACATCAATGTGAAGGACCGTATAGTGACATTGATCCATTCTGTGATCAATTCGCACAATTTCACAATCATTATTAATCACACAGTCTCATACATTTAATCAATCCTATATCTCAATATAAAATTGGCGAACTTCCTTTGATTCTATCAATTTCACCTGCACACCATATAACTTAGAAATGAAATACGAAATCAGAAAATTGAGTTCTTTGTATTAACACACAATAATTACATAGGAAATTCTTCCTCTGGCCTGATATTCAAATCAGTGGCTTTTTTTCTATAGCCCATAGGCTTCAATCGAAATCCTACTTCTCTCTCCACCCATATATTTCCATGCCTTCGAGGCTTATAATTTATACAAATGGTTCTGAAACCAATTTTGGTTTCAGATCCTTTATCTTCTCAACAAATTCCTAAGAATCCTCTTTAATCCTAAAATTTCTACTTAATCCCTAAGGATCCTCATAAATCCCCAGATTTATGAAACTAATTCTAAAATAATAAATTTTCAAATCTCTCATATTCTCTCTTGAGAATATTTACAAAAATCTTCTCAATTTTTATTAATCCTATTTTAAAATATTAAATCACTCAACTCCAAACAAATCATTCCAATTTCTTAGAAATACAAGACCCCCTATATTTAATTAAATTAAATGAAATTGCTGAGTTGAATGCTCCTACATCAGACTCCCAAAGTAAAAATTTATCATGATCTCCTGATCATGTGCTTCCAACCTTTGCCTCTTGGATCCGATATTTTGTTTTGTTGTTGTCCAATAGCTACATTATTCTTCAGTTGCACTTTTCTAGGCTTCCATATTTTATTTTGCATCTTCCCACTAGCTATTCTTTCACAGTCTATTCTTGTCTTCTCCTTGCTGTAATTTCTTTTCTTTCTTGCTATTGTCTTCTTTTGAGACACCTTCATCATCAACCTTTTTATACTTTCAATATCCATGTCCAGGTTATCTTCTAATTGGTAACCACTCTAAATTTTTTGTTGCTTCCAATTTCTACTGCAAATATCATTGTAGATATTGCTCCAAATAATATTGCTTTGGACATTGTTGTAGATGTTGATTCCTCCGAAACTTCCTGAATATCTCTTAAGATATATCCATTTGCATCATCCTTCTTCTGCTCACTACCTGCAAATTTATTTAAAAAAAAAAAAAACTATTTTGATTCTTTAACTATAGCAACATAATTATTCATTGTTCCTTGTTCCTTGTATACTAGTAAGCATAATCAATTTTGACAAACTAGTATCTCCTCCTACCTCTTCCATAACTTCAGGAATTTTCCCTTCAATGTCTGCAATTCCTTTCTCTGGCATAATTTTTTCTAGCAAGCATTTCAGCCATTCCCTTTGTACTTGTTTCATTTCAAACACATCATCAATATGCTACAATTCAGTTTCAGCATAACCTTCTTCTTCTTCCTTGACAACCTTTAGTGATTGTCCTTTACCTCCTTTATTGATTCGGACAATCAATTCAGCTTCTTTCATCTTTGTATCTTCATTCAAGAAAACTCCAAGAGATGGATTGTCTTATGCAACACCTATAAACACAGTCAAATTATCAATTTCAAAATCACAATACCCAATGGTCTCATTTGATGATCCAGTCACCAAATCTTCTTTTTGGGGTTCTAAGTCTCTTTTAGGACTCAGAAAATCTTCATTGTCTTTCTTCCCAGCTTTCAATGTTATCTCCATTGTGCCAATCATCATGATGGAATGATGATCCTTCACTATGTTTTTAGCTAACATAGTTTCCCTTTCATTAGATTCTATGACACTTTGTATTTGTTGTCCTTCTTTGCCTACGTAATTAACACATGAATTAAAAATATTAGAAATACAATGTATCAATGCCTCTTCCTCCTCTGGAAACATCTTACTATGATGCTTTTAGTTTTCATTTAACTCCTTTGTTAGCACATCAGTATGTTGATTTAAATTCTCCATGAGATTGTTAGCTAGTCTCTCCTCCATATCATATGTTTCATGAATGTCCCCCTACTCTTGTTCACAATAGTGAACTCCTTTGATTTGCTAAATCATTCTTACTTCCTTTCTTTTTTCTTCCTGACTGTCATTCATGACAATTTCTTTGTCTTGCTTCTTCAGCAATTCATCCTGAGTATAGATCCTCTGCTTTTCCAATTATCTTATTTGAAGATATAACTTTCTATATAACTCAACAATTTCGATTGGAGTAGAATTTGGAAACTTCACATGACTTTCCATACCTACACATGTTGTTAACCAATTATCAGATGGTCCTTCTTCCTCTGCTTCAATATTCTGCTGAATATTTCCATGAGACCCCTCTGTCTTCATTTCTTTCTGAGATCTTTCTATCTCATCATTAATCTGAACATATTTCAAATTCAACTTCTTCTCCTTAAAAAAATTCAAACTTTTTTCATCATCTTATGATGTATCTGCAATCACACACAAATCATTAGTTTTAAAACCACAAGCGTTTTCAGTCTCGTTTTCTTGCTCAAGCATCAATCTTCCACAATGTACTTTCTGGTTTCTCACAGATCCTATTTGTTGTGACTCAACTCCTTTGAGTCTTTCCTTTTCCAACAAAGAAATATGCATATGTTCAAGTTTTCTGAACTAGTTCACCATCTTAGCATTCCATTTCTTTTGCAATAAGTTCCATCTAACCCATTTCCTCATGTTCCATCCATGTCTTCGGCATTCATTCCTTGTCTCTTGCAGCCATCCTTGTAGTACCTCCAATTGTACTTTCATCAATGCAATGTCTCTTTCTCTTTCCTCATCACTTATCTTAACTCTGTGGCATTCTTTAGAACCTCTTCTCTGATCCTCCATGATCATCTTCTTCATGAGCTCATCAATACTCAATTGGTGATCTGCAACATAGCCTTCTCTTGTAGCAATCTCCTTTTTCTACTCAATATCCTATCAAGCTTCCTTTCCAAGCTTGACCTCTTCATATGTATTCTTTTGGTTCACTCTCTTGAACCTGTTGTTCCTTTAACTGCTGCACCCAGTCACCTTCTTTCTTCCTTCCAATTTTTAATCGGATAAGTTCATTACCATCATCATTAAAAAATTTGTCTTCATTTTGTCTGGAACCAGTATTCTGCAATCACAATTTTCAAACCAGATTAAAATTATCTCACCTTCAAGATCTCTACATGACCTTGTTCTAGTACTTTGAATGTATTTTTCTCATGTATTTCTACAATTTCCTATTACAAATCAACTCTGTATTTATGATCCTTACCAGATTTAGAATCTGATCTCCTCTTATTTTTCCCATCACACATGCATTTAAAAAAAAAAAAAAAAACTTTAATTTTTAAAAGAGCTTTTCCAGCTCTGATACCACTTGACGCAGCCTTAGCTGTGTTTACCCACTTTTTCATATAAATAATGCATATCGACCAAGATCAACCCAAACCATGTAACCTCTGTTGCGGAAGATATTTCTTTACATACCATTTAGGTTTACAAATAACTATGCTAGTTAAATACTAACATACATTATTAATGTTTGGAACCAACACTTTACCAATCCACATACCTTTATTCAATGCTCATATGCGCTCACCAATCCGAATTCCAATAAAAATTAATATATATTCGGACCCACGGCATATTCTAACTTACAATTCTTTACGAAATTAATCCAACATAAGTCATAATAACAATACAACTTACCATTTTTCCTTCCTTCAATTAGCTTTGTACATTTGACTTTGAATGTGTTGAATGAAATTATACATGAACCCACATTATATTCCAACATTTTTTCACCTTTGCCATCGATCACTGTGCATCCATAGATCCAACGATAATTTCATTTTAATTAACACGACAGTTAAAGGGTTTAATTCTATGCGAAATGGGTGGTTTCTATATGCCACGTGTTTCTTTTGGAGGTATATCTCATGGTCTCCATCCATTACCACTTACATCTTTTCCTCCTATTGAAGCCTCAAAAATCATTGCTTAAAACATTGGGGGATAACCACCCGGTCGAGACCTTAGGACAGCTCCTTTTCTGTTTGGTGTGGTGGCTCCAACTGGATTTATAGGACCATTTTCCTAGTAATTTAAATGGGTTGGTAATGGAATGATTTAATGAAGGGAAAATTGGACTAAATGACTGAAATAAAACTATTTAAACTAACTTAAAACTGATAATATAATTCTAAAAATAACTCGGGCATCAAATGTGAATACAACTTTAAATTGTTTCAATTAACCAATAACCATGAAAATGTATTATAGCTTGATTGAAATATGCAGTAACAAATAAAGATAACCCTGTTTAAGAAATTAAACAGAGTTATAATAACATATTTCATTCATCATTATATATCGTTTGCATATACTGTAAAGATAAATATTTCTACACACTCGGAAATGATATGTATAAAGAAATATTGTAAAGCGAATACACATAAACGATAGCAATTTAAAAGAGAATATCATATAACATAAGAAAACTAACAGTCAATAGATAGAAATACCATATCCATCTTGATACTTTCCAATGCAATCCGATATCCAAATCCAACAACTTCAATGTAAAATCGACTCCAAGATACAGAAATGCAATTATTAAAGGCAATTTCGCACAGAATCACTAGATGTGATCCTTTATAAAAAAAATATAAGAGTCAATGGAGTACAGAAATGTAATCTCCAAGTCAAAATATTACAAATTGGGGACCCTTTTCTAAATGCATGAAATGGGTTTAAATAGATACTTAACAAAAAAAAATAACTAAAATTATTCCTACAATCTATCTAAATCAAAAAATCTAGAATAGAAATGTGATCTTGAGGTGAACCAATTCATTGATTATCTGTTGCATTTGATGTGCCCAGATGGCAGATTTTAAGCATTTCTTTCACTTCTTCTGGATGACTAAGCTTTGAGTGCAATTGCCCTATATATGTGGCATTAGAGAATTCAAGAATGATGCAATCAATGGCATTTGAAAGAAATTTTATTGTTGTTTGCTCACTATGCAGTTTGATAAGATAGGTCCACATTGTATCCCATGATATTCCTTATAGTTGGCCAATTTGTTGATTTTTATTAATTATCTCTTGTTTCCATCTGTAATCGGTTTCTTTTACCCTAGGTAATTGGCCAGGGGTACAATCTAAAATCAAATTGATTGCATACAGGCTATCATTCACTAGTGTGTTACATTGTTCATCATAATCTTAGCTCTGGATGTAGCTCCTTCTGCTTTTATTAAACGTTGTTCCCATTCTGCAAAAATAATTTCCTTATGTCTCTCCATAATTCTGGGAATATTCTCTTTTCTTCCTGATTTTGAGTCTTTCCATAAAAGAAATTTAGAGATCTTTTCATCAGCTTCATGAAATTCAATTTTAAGACTGACTCCTTCATCTACTAAGGAAGATGTTATTTCACATAGCGATTCTGCTTCTGAAACCTTTAGACAAAATTCATTTAATTGTTGAGATAATAAATTTTTTGTCTCCAGGGCTTCATTTTTGAATTGATCCAAATTAGGATAATTCTTAAACTTGTCTAATTTGGATTCAAACATCTTCTCTTGTTCAATCTTTGAAGTCTTCTCATTTTGCAAAAGAGCTTGTAATTTTGCTATTTCTTGATTTACCTCTTGTTGCTTTTATAAAGTCTTTTGGTCGATCTTTTCCTTTTCAACAACAAGTTGCTCTTCTAATTGTTTGGATTCGAGCTCTCCATCCTGCAATCGCTATTCTAACTAAATGATTTTCTACTGGTTCTCCATAACCTGTTCTTCTAACATGACTATTTGCAAATCCTTTTGTTTCATTAATTGTGTGACTTCAGAAGCCTTGTCTATAGTAGCAGCATTATAGGCACCTGCATATTGGGATAATTTGGTGAGATCCTCAGATGGATTCACCTCAACATTTTTATAAACAATATTCATAAACTCCAACTGTGATGTCGAAAGTGCATCTTTTTCAGTTCTCCTCCTTTTCCTTTGTTTTCTCACAATAGCCCTATGCTTAGGACTATAAAATATATCCAGAGGAGGGATTTCTTCTATCTTCAACATGACTTCATCTGTGGGATTTTTAGGAATAATTTCTATATCCTGGTCTTTCAAATCATTAACTTGGGGATTTTTCTGTTGTCCTATTTGCTGGGAAAAATTTTCATATTAGCTGAGCAAATGAGGAGAAAATATAAGTTTATCATATTCAACTACCTCTTTAGCAGCTTCCTCTCTTCCAAGTTGAAAATCTGGATTATTGTTTATATCTCTTTTTGGTGCCTGTTCATTAATCTTACTGTCTATGTCTCCCTTTTCAGTATGCACATTGGCATCAGTACCTGTGCTTTATTTTCTTGCTTGGGCTGAAGACTGTTGTATATTAAGTTTAGCAGCTGTTTCTTTCTTTTCAGTCTCAACTTTGCTGCTAATGTCTTCCTTTTGTAAAACATGATTAGTTCTTATTACTTCTTTCTAAGTTTGTATGATGATTTTGCTGGCAGATGTATCTGTTATTGTTTTACCAGATGTATTCTTTGTTTCCTTCTGTTGTGATCCATTTTCCTGTATAGAAACTCTCAATTGATCTAGAGGAAGTTTTAGTAACCTCTGACTTCTAAATAACTAAAATTTATTCATTTCTTTAGCCTAGAATTTGGACTTGGCCAAATAAAAAACTTGGGACATTTTATCTATAGAAACAAATAAATCATCAAACATATCTAGTTCATGTTTGAACTGAGCAATTGAAACGGAAGTAGTAAAATCATATGCCACCTTCCTAGGATCATATTTCCGCCCTAGGATTGTTGAAAGCTTGAGATTGGTTAGGTTACCAACTTCTTTTTCAGCATGAACAAAATTATTGAGAGCATAGTCACCACATTTAAAAGGAAAAATAGGCCACATAAGCTTCTTGTTGTTCTTCAAAGTCCTAGACATGCCTTCTACTGTCAGCTGATAATAAATTTCCTGTGCTAACAATTTGTTTGGAACATACAAAGTAAGAATGTGTGGTTATACAATACTTCCGAAATCTCTGATATATGTGAACTTTTCCTCTCCGAACCAATCTCCAATTGAGGACAAATCAATTTTAGCTTTGTCGGAAATCCTAGGAGGGAATCGACCAAAAACTGTTTGATAAATCGGAATAAGAAAACCATGACAGACTCTGTAAACATGGCTTTTGAAATGCCCCTTCCATAAGGACTTGTGATATATATGAATAGGAACAGGATCTTTAGGGGTCCATTTCCATCCTAATATGGGGAATTCAGAATTGAAACAAAGGGCATCTAGAATATAAGCACAAAAATAAAAAGGAGTGGTATTTCTTGAATTTCTGTCTTTCCTATACTCAAGAATTCTGTTGGCTATCTTATTAGAAAGAATGACAGCCCAATCCATTATCTCAGAACTAACAGCAGAATGTATTAATGGCACCATTTGTATAGAAAACCTAGTTGAGTTATCATTCCCAAACAATCTACACATCATTGTTGCGGCATAACAGTATGGAGGCAAAAGAGACTCCACAGAGTACATACCTGATGCCTCGTGTCTATGCTTTTCAGGAACCCTTCTCCATTCTTTAATTGGTTTTGACTGATTTTCATGATTCGCAACAAATTCCTTGATGAAATCTTTGTTATAAATTTTTTGTGGGTCTGGAAGGCGGTACATCACTTTAATGTCCTCTAGTTTGAATGACCCAAATATTGCTCCAGAAGCTGAAACAAAGGTTCTGTCTCTGATAGCCACATTATCAATTACCCACCTAATAACATCATAATATGGAAAAATGCTTGCCCGAGCTGCAACTCGGTGCAAAAATGAGTTTGCTAATGCACTAAGAAGATTTTCAGAATCAAATTCTGAGTCATCTTCGTCAGGAACTGTAGCCTTAGCTTCAACAACTTTAGGTTTTTCCTTTTCAAGCAAGTTATATACATTTTCCCATGTCATCTTACCAAGTCCCTAGCATGAGGTATCTGTAACCAGCTTAAGCTTTGTTGGTTTCTCTTTAGGCAACATAGTGAACACAGGAGCTTTTGCAGTGATGGCGGATTTTGATTTCCTAGATATTTTCAACATTTCAGTATCGAGCAAAGTTTCCCTCATTCTGCGAATGAAATAATTGGACGTTCTATTGTTCTGCAACAAAGAAAAGCTTTCAGCCAAGGTGAAAATGCAATAATGAAAAAAACTATACAAAAGGATTTATTTGTTGATTTGCATTTATTATATCCGTGGTTAAAACTTAAATGCCCTCTAGGGAGTCACATTCACTCATTCAATAACAAAACAAATCGTTATTATTTGTTTGATTTTTTGAATTAATGGTAGCGTACAATCAGAGATTTCCATATTTCGAAATAAGTGTAAAAATATTACCTTTTAAATTTTTGGAACGCAATGAATAAATAATATATGAATATTAAGTTGTATTTGCATTGCTATTCCTTTAGAGGAAAATGAAATAACACAATAAGACTTATGCTGAATTCTGATTGCGAAGATCGCATCGGGGATTTTCAAATGGAATGAATCGTTAAAGAGTTTCTCCGATAATCCGATTGCGATGAGGTGGGGTCTGCCGCATCGAAGTCTTTCAACCGAATTAATATAATGTTTTAATTCTCTGAAATGCGATTGCGATGAATCGCATCTCATCGGAAGTATGAAAAACAAACATAACACTTTAAATTTTATCCGAAATGCGATTGTGATTGAGTGCCATCGCATCGGATTTTTACAAAGTGAAAATAGAATTTAAATATTTCTCCGATTTTCCGATTTGTGATTATTTTGCATATCAAATATTGTTAAATATGAAGACTTTATATAATATTTTTGATATGATTAAAAGCTTTGTGTCTCATCGGATCGGAAAGTTTTTAAAGTTTATACACTTTGTAAATAAAAATATGTAATATGTCCTTTTATCAATGAATCTTTTATTTCTAATAAAAATGATCGGATTTTTTCTAAATCTTTTATTTCTATCTAGAAAGAAAGATAAAAAAGGGGACCTATTTCTAAATGGATTTTATTCTAAAAATTTAGAAATGGGGAGGGTTGTTGTACAATACAACACCTCCATGTGAAAACCACGTGCGGTTTTATTAAAACCATTTCCCAATTCATTGATTCACCAATTCTTGATTCTGCTTCCTGATTCCGTTCTCCCGTTGACTTCGAAGTTCCACAACACATATACCAATTCAGAATACGAACTTTTGTAAACTGAGATCTCTTCTCAGTTTCTCTCTTTGCATTTCAACAGCATATAATTCTCTGCAACCATTTGTTATCTCTCTTTCACAAAGGTTCTCTCTAGTACAACGCAATTCATAAATTGAAGATTTTTGGTTTGTAATAGTTCTATCTCTGTCATTTATAATTGCAATAAAACCCCAATGCACTCTAGCAACCTTCTTTCCTTAAATCTGCCATATTTTTTATTATTCCTCTTTAAGTTTTAAAACTTAAATCATCTCATCAATATATGCATCTGGAACATATGATTCCAATTCCTCTTTATTTGTGAGAATGATTTAGCAGATCTAAAACTTGATTCCCAGTACCTTCGACCTCAAATTCAATTTCAATCTTGCCACATATTCAAATTATTAATTTAATTCATTACAGTTCAATATTCCAGCCTTCTTCCCTCTACGTTGTACGAATTTGACATCATTGTGAAGGACCATATAGTGGCATCGATCCATTCTGTGATCGATTCACACAATTTCACAATCATAATTAATCACACAGTCTCATACATTTAATCAATCCTATAGCTCAATATAAAATTGGTGGATTTCCTTTGATTCTATCAATTTCACCTGCACACAATATAACTCAGAAATGAAATACGAACTCGGAAAATTGAGTTATTTGTATTCACACACAATAATTACATAGGAAATTGTTCCTCTAGCCTGATATTCAAATCAGTGGCTTTTTTTCGATAGCCTGTAGGCTTCAATCCAAATCCTACTTCTCTCCACCCATATATTTCCATCCCTTTGAGGCTTAAAATTTATACAAATGGTTCTGAAACTAGCTTTGGTTTCAGATCCTTTATCTTCTTAAAAATTCCTAAGAATCCTCTTTAATCCTAAAATTTCTACTTAATCCCTAAGGATCCTCATAAATCCACAGATTCATGAAACTAATTCTAAAATAATAAATTTTCGAATCTCTCATATTCTCTCTTGAGAATATTTACAAAAATCCTCTCAATTTGTATTAATCTTATTTTAAATATTAAATCACTCAACTCCAAACCAATCATTCCAATTTCTTAGAAATACAAGACCCCCTATATTTAATTAAATTAAATGAGATTGTTGAGCCAGATGCTCCTACATTAGAATTTATAAAGAATTTTTTGTATTATGACACCTAGGAAGGGAACACAGAAATATGTTACCATTCCCCCTCAATGGGATGGGTTCTTGTATGTCCTCAACACTTTAGGCCCAAGATCTCTCTCTCTTGATAGTGCAGAAAACCAAAACAAAATAGAACTCAAAGTGAGCTCACAAGAAAAAGTAGAAAAAATATGACAATGATGGAGGATCAAATTCAGACCAAAAGTATAGATCAAAAGGTGATAAAAAAGGTACTAAATGAATGGAAAAACCCTTGTATTTATAACAAAATATTGAGTTAGTCTAGATATTGGTGCATAACTAAAATATTATTAACCAAGTCTTGATCGAACTTACTTGGAATATTTTATTATTTTTGGTGGAGGTAAAAGGAATTTATAATTGGTTAAATCCCTTTATTTAGAAATAATAAATAAATAAATGATTTCTTTATTATTTCAAGGATGAGGTTAAGGAATAATTAAATAAATATTTATTTATTTAATTATTTAAAAATGATTTAGTCAAATTCAACAAGGAATATTATTAAATAATGGTTTAAATAATTATTCCTAGAGAATAATAAGATAAATAACAATTTATCTAATTAATTATCATGTTTTGGGTTAAATATGACTAGGAATATTAATTAAACAATGGTTTAGTTAATTATCCCTAGAGGAAAATCAAACAAATAAAGATTTATTTAATTTTTCTTCATGGGGTTTCCTATTTAGACTAGAGATAATTTAATAAACTATGGGTTAATCAAATATTTCTCATAGTGAAAGAAATTTTACTATGGTAAAATTGATCTTACATGGTGTACTTTAGTCCATCTAATAGTAATAGGTTAGATGACCAAAAATTGGTGTAACAATTTGTGCAGATTAAGCTAAATGTTATAGCATCTACGACGAAGAAAAATCTGACTGAGGTGCTCTGGGTGGTCCCGATGCTTAGCAGAATGAGCCAGGAGGTCATCCAGGTAAGGTTGAAAAATGTGCTTAATATCTTGAAAATCATATGAAATTGCTCGTTGGAACGTGGCACTAGCATTCTTAAGGCTAAAAGGGAGAATCTTATACGTGAAACTGCCCCATGGACAAATGAAGGTAGTTTTATGTTGATCAGTTGATAGCATATTAATCTGGTTATAACTAGAGAACTCGTCCATAAGGAAAAAAATCTCACTCCCAGCACATTCGTCAATGATCTAGTCGATGAAGGGAGTGGGATAGTAATCCTTGGGATAAGCACGATTGGTATCATGGTAATCCATAGAAACTTGAATAGTTCCCTGCTTTTTATCCACAAGTACAATGTTAGAGGCCCAATCTATCAATAGGATTGGATAAATTAAGCCTGCTTTGAGAAGTTTTTCAACTTCTCCCTTTATGGCAGCTGCCTTTCTAAGGTGCATAGGATGAAGACGTTGGTGAACAAGTTTCGCATCAAGGTAAGTAGAGATCTCATGCATGACTATACTTGGCTCAATGTCGAGCATTTCCTTATAGGTCCAAGCGAAAATGTCTCGAAATTCTTGTAAGAGACTAGTATAGACCTCGATCTCATCAGGAGAATAGGTCACCCCAATGTGGATGTTCTCAAAAACCCCTGGTTTAATGGAGATGTCAATAGGCATCGTCTGAGTGATATTCCCCATGTTTCCTTCCACAAAAACTTCATGTGTCAAATAGGTGTTTCAAGTCGATGGGAAGGAGGTTGGGAAGAAAAATTCTCAAGACAAGTAGACATGACCCCAAGACCAAGCATAAAGGAGGAATGATGATGCCTATCATCCTAGGGAGGATCCTTGAGAGACATGGTTTCCACGATGGCTTGATCAATTGGAAATGTCTCATTCAAGGTATCTAGATAATCTGAAGCACCAAGCCAAGGGGATTGAGAATACGTGTCGAGCGGCATACTTGAAGAAGTATGATCAGAAAGAGAAGTCGAAGCCAAGATAAACTCACAATTATCAATTTATGTCAGGCTTAATGGCATCACATCACAAAATGAATCAACCTGATCAGGTGAAGGGATGATCCAGGATCAAAATACGTGGAGATCATATAGACTTGAGCAGTGTTGGGCAGAGGGAGAGAAAAAATACCCATAAGGGCAGGATCTTTGAAAATTATTGGCCCCACACTTTCATAAGGTGTGGGAATGTGGTCTACATATGGAAAATTTCTCTCTAAATATTTGGAAGTGAAAAAGGATAACTGATCAACAATGATAATCATTATTTCATAAATGCCTAATACAATGTGTTGTACCAATCAGCCCCCCCCCCCATTTTGGATTTTGGATATAGTCTCTCTTCCTCTTTCACCGCTACCTCTCCCAGCATCAGAAATACATTTAAAGAGGGCTAAAGTCCACTTTTTAAAGATTATATAAGGATTAGCCCCCTTCACACCCGCCTTCTTACATATAACCAAGCACCGCCCCATTAAGTGTCCATCGCAAAATCTCACCATCGCACCATCGCAAAAGCGCGGCTTCTCTCACACATTATTCCCCATCATCGCATTTCTCTGCTTTTTATGTATATGCGTCACGTTACACCATCGTGACAACAATTTTTGTCGTTTCCATCTCTTCATCGCATTTTCCTTCTGTTATTTCGCTGCCACCGTCCTCACTAAAGCCTTTCATCTACCATTTGTCGGGATCCTTTCTTTGTAACTTATGGTTAGTTTTGTGCTTCCACATCATCAGCATCTTTCCCCGCTTCTTCATTGCATGCTCACATGCCATTGGTAAGCGTTTTCTCTCACCATTAATTCGTCGCGTGTCACACCTTCGCTTCAAAGTCCTCTCGCTATTATATAATCCACTCATATTTTGCTATCACCTTCATCGCCCCACTCTTGTCCACCTTTCTATGTTACCGGCCATTTCATAAGCTTTGGTTGCAGAACCTTATGAAACTCCTGGAAATAACCGCTAAAGGATCCATGTCAATACTATGATGACCGCTTATTAAAGAAAGGTATTGATTCATGAAACTTCTCTTATAGTACTAAAAGAAACACATTTGGACAGTTGAAAACATTAATGCAGTGACAGAGTATTTATAAAGAAGCAATAAATTCAGAGTCCATCTCGAAGGAGGTTACGAATTTGAATTCCAAATCTGAAGATCGAAAGTACCACGTACAGGAGCAGGCGCCTCAAGGTTTTATTGCCGCAGATCTTCCTCCTCCAGGAAAAGGCTGAGCGCCTCATATTTTATTATTTATATCCTATGTATAGATAGATTTTCATTTCCAGCATTCATTCCAGAAATAAATTGCAATGTACAAACAAGTATATTCAACCGTTTCATAGTGTGGGCGCGAACATTTTCCGCCATTTGATTCAAAATAAGTTATTAAATTCCCTCTGTCACCGCTTTGTAACCTATCTTTCTATAAAAGCTAGAAAGAAAGGTATTGGTATGTTCCGATTACGAAGAACTGTACAAACAGAAGACTACTGTATTCATCTTGTAATATTTCTGTATGAAGTTTCAGAGCCCGTAGGGTCTCAGTGAGGAGGGGTTATAACTGTATTGAGGATTCTGGTCTTTGATATCTCACAGTATGTAACTTTTCTTATGTGTTAATACATTGCCACTTTTCATGCAATTTGTCTTCTTGTATCATGTTCTAGAATGCGAGTGACTCATTAGTTTGTAGTAAGGATTCATCTTAAGTGGTGCCCTTCCTGGAATTAGTTAAGCGCTTTAAATAGGCCTAGAAGTGATATGTTGTTCCATGTTCACTCTTTCATATTTTCTACTATATTAGTGGCTTAAGGATTCGTAAATTGGTGCGCCCTTCTGCCAGTAATATCTTCTTATGTTTCCTCATTGCACTCACTTCCTGATATCTGATTTTTGTGATATATTAGTTGAATCGGCCCTCTTTACAGTAAGCGGTCTCTTAACTGTCTGATACTTTCATGCTGAAGTGTTACATAATGTTCTTACATTATTTTTATCGATAAAGCGATTGAAGAGATTGGTCCCATTCTAAACTAATTTCCTTGTTCAACAAGAGATAGTAAGTGAGCTTTTGGATTGACAACCCAAGCTATATGAAGAGCTCCTTGCTATATTAAGATGTCCTAGGCACTGGTCTATGGCAACTCTAGACTGTCTCTAGGGGGTGACAAAATTGTCCACAACATCTTTCTGGCGCCGTTGCCGGGGACCGAATTCAAGAAGACTGCTTCGGTCTCGACAAGTAATTTTTCACCTTGGGTCCTGGGTGACATGTAGAGAGTTGAATAGCTGTATATCTTCACTCGATGCTAATTCATTCTGTCTTTATTTCTGACAAATTTTTATCGTAGTCCCCGGTTCTCTAATGTATTTGAGGTCGACATGCCTCAACCCCAAACTCCTTACGTGTTCCACCCGCAGAAAATCATTCAGAAGGAGCTCAATATAGCGTTTACCTTGCCTGTACCCCCGAGGTTCTCGTTTTGAAAATTATCCGCCCTCTTCTTCTCAAGAAGTTAGAACAGAAAATCCCGAGTTTTGTTTAGAGACTCCACGTAGAGGAAGTGCCTGGATTGAAGGAGAATCTCCTCCTCCTCTCGAGGCTGAAGAAATTAAAGAGGTCACAGAAGTAGCTGCTGTTAACCGTGAATTATTCCCATCTACGCCTCAGGCTTCTGTGCAATATATTCCCATTGTTATTCAGACTCCACTTCCCCATACTCCTCTCCCTTCATTTGTTGCTCAGACTGTTGTACAACCCCCACCTCCCCCAATGGCCAATGTTCCTGCTTTCCTATTGAACAAATATGCGCCCCTGGCCTTGCCTCAAGCACTAAATGACATGCCACAGGATTACCTGAAAATTCTGCCGAGATTTAATGGAGAGAATGAGATAGATGCGCAGAGACATCTTGAGACCTTCTGCTCTTTCGCGGAGAACTTGAATGTTGAACATCTGGATGTGGTCCTGAGGTTGTTTATGCAGTCTTTAGAAGGTGAAGCCAGAAAATGGTTTAAGACATTGGCAAACCGTTCAATAACTACATGGGACGTTATGGAGAATACCTTTCTTAGGAAGTGGGGAGAGAAGAAAGACCACGGTCAATGTCTCACTGAATTTAACACTATGAAGAAAAAACAGAATGAAGGAGTGGCAGAATTCATCAAAAGATTCAACAAGCTATATCTGAGCGTGCCTCCCGAGATGAAGCCTCATGAAGCTGCTGCTAAGATAATTTTCATAGCAGCCTTTGATTGTGATTTCAGTTTTGCATTAAGAGAAAGAAAACCTGCCAATTTAGATGATGCGCAAGCTGACCCTCTGGAATTAGAAGCGAACTTTGCCTCCACTGGGAAGCTGAAAGGGAAAACTGAACAAGATATCAGAAGGAAGGGCAAAGAAGAGATTTATGCTTTCAATCAGGAAAAAGATTCAGAAAAGCTGGATGAAATAAGTAAAATGGTAAAGAAGATGGTTAAGATGGAACTGGAGATGAAAAATACAGCTCCCAAGAACTGTTATAATGCTCCAAACAGAGGATACAATCCCCAGTATAGAAGACCACCATTGCAGATCCTGCCCAGAGAAGTAAAGGAATCACAGGATCAGGTACCTCATCCCTTATACTTGGAAGGGCCAGCAGACGACCCCACTGGAGACACTGCTTATGGATTAGAAAATTCAAACATGGCTTTTTCAAATAATGATGATATGGAGTGCCCGTTGCATGATGAAGAAGAGGAAGCAGAGATCGATCATTATTGTAAGCAGTTTGCTGATTTCATGGAAGCCCAATTCAACGTCAAATATGATCTCAGATCCTCGAGGAAGAGGACCAAAACTCAGGAGCAAGAAGAAGAACCATCTCAGGAAGAAGCCTCTGTTCAGAAGGAATCAGCAACAAAGAAAAGCGCGGAGAAAGGTAAGAGTTCTCTAAATACTTCCTTACAGTCTAATATTCAAATTCCTTCTTCGTCTAAAGCAGTTAGTCCTCCTAATGTCGAGCCAGCGTCAAAAGAAGTCAAGTCTTCATCAGAAAATAAGGAGTCAAAAGAAGTAGTAATGGAAAAGCCCACATCAGCTTTCAATTTGCAAAAAGAACTTGAAAATATTAAGATTCCTGTCCCATTGACTGAGTTATTAAAACAGCCCGTATATCAGTCTCAAGTTACCTCTTTTATACTCCCTCCTGAACTAACAATTGCACCTGATAGTTTAAACCTTCAAGAAGAAAGACCCATGGTAGTCTTTGGTCCACATGTTGAGGAGATAGACCCTTCCACTCCACCCTTTTATGTATCCCTAGTCATCCATGACCTGCTGCTACACAATTGTATGTTGGATTCTGGGGCTTCCCATAATCTCATGCCTCTCTCTGTCATGGAGCAACTAGGACTACAGATTACAAGACCATATAAAGATTTATACTCATTTGATTCTAAAAGGGTTAAATGTTTGGGAATGATAAAAGATTTAGTGGTCAATTTAGCCCAAATCCCAGCAAACTGTCCCAGTCTTTGGTGGTCAGGAGAGGAGGCTGTATAGGGAGACCAGATTTGTTAAAATGGTGACCACTGCTGATTGTTCAGACAACTCTCCAGTTTATAATAAAGAGGGTGATTTCTCATGTTTTGTGTTAGAAGAGAATCAAAATTGTGCACACGAGCCCCTCTTTGGTCAAATCCAAGCCGAACAATCCAAGGAAGATCAGGAATCAGAAATATGGACTTTTCATTTTGATGGAGCGAATTCCAGGGAAGGTAATGGGGCTGGGGTATTGTTAATCTCCCCCACAAGAAAATGGGTACCGCTGTCTTTCAAATTGGAGTATGAAGCTACAAACAATGTAGCTGAGTATGAAGCATTGTTATTGGGCCTACAGACAGCTAGAAACATGGGCATCCAATGTCTGAAAGTGTTTGGAGACTCTGAGCTGATAGTGAGACAGATTAAGAATGAATGTCAAGCTAAACATCCTCGGCTCAGAGCATATAGAAACGAAGTATGGGACATGATAGAAAATTTCTTCTCAGCATTTAATATACAGTTCATGCCCCGGGAGCATAACAGAATAGCAGACTCTCTTGCTGTGGCTGCTAGTACGTTCCGACCTCCTCAGAACCCATTGTTAAGATATGAAGTAGAGGTACGTTACAGACCATCTATCCCAGACAATATTAAGCATTGGCAGGTCTTTGAAGATGACGAACAGATGAAGAGATTCATGGAGATAGTGGGAGAATTCACAGGTATGGAAATTGATGATGAGGAGGAGGAAGAAGCTGAAAATATTGCTGAAGGTAAATGGGAAGAGAATATAGCAGGAAACAGAGTATTGCAGTTAAAAGGAAATGTCATCCCTAGAGGACTAGTACCTCTAGAAAGACTATTCAACAAGAATGATGTCCCCATGCAGCCAAACAAAGCAGTAGAAGAAGATAAAATGAGAGATTTAAATTTGGGTACCGCTACTGATCCCAAGATTGTTAGATTATCTAAAAGAATCTCAGAAGAATATAAAGAAAAGTATTTGAAGTTATTTCAGTCTTATAAAGATGTTTTTGCTTGGTCCTATGAGGACCTAAAAACTTTTGATGTAAATATCATACAGCACAAGATCCCACTTAGGGAAGATGCAAAGCCATACAAACAGAAGCTCAGGCAAATTAACCCTCTGCTTCTTCCCTCAATTGAGAAAGAAATTAGAAAATTGTTGAAGGCCAAAATAATTGTGCCCTTGAGGTACTCAGAATGGATAGCGAATCTTGTTCCTGTCAGAAAGAAGAACGGAGAAATCAGGCTATGTGTAGACTTCAGAAATTTGAACAGAGCATCTCTTAAAGATAATTACCCACTGCCTAAAATGGATCACATCCTGCAGAAGGTGGTGGGAGCATCCAGAATGTCAATGATGGATGGATTTTCAGGCTACAATCAGGTAGCCGTTTTCCCAAAAGATCAGAAGAAGACTGCGTTCACCACGCCATGGGGAACCTTTATGTATGCAAGGATGCCATTTGGACTGATCAATGCAGGTGCTACTTTTCAAAGGGCAATGGACATAGCCTTTGTTGGAGAACAGGACAAGTTTCTGGTAGTGTACCTCGATGACATCACGGTGTTCTCAAAGAATGATGATGAGCATATTGTGCATTTAAGAAGAACTTTTGAAAAATGCAGAAGGTACGGCCTTTCTCTTAATCCTCAAAAATCTCTGTTTTCTTTAGACGAAGGGAAACTCTTAGGACATATTGTGACTAAGGATGGTGTAAAAATTGATCCTAAGAGAGTGGAAGTAATAAATAGCATTTCTCTGCCAAGAAATAAGAAAGAAGTACAGGTGTTTTTGGGCCGAATAAACTTTTTAAGGAGATTCATTCCTAACTATGCAGAGATAGTTAGGCACATAACCAATATGTTGAAAAAGGACAGTGAAGTTAAGTGGTCCCAGGAGTCTAGGGATGCATTTACAAGAATTAAACAAGCATTTGCTGAAGCTCCCGTGCTAGCAGGGCCAGATTACAGTAAGCCATTTATGGTATTTTAATTTGCTTCACCTCATACAATTGTTGGAGTGTTATTGCAGAAAAACGAAGAAGGATATGAACAGCCCATAGCATTCTTTAGCCAGGTGCTGTATGATGCTGAATTGAAATATAATATACTGGAGAAGCAGGCATATGCCCTGGTAAAGTCCCTTAAAGCTTTTAGAGTTTATATTTTGCAATCTCATATTACTGCTTATGTTCCCACAACAGCTATAAAAGACATTCTAGTTTAGGGAGACAGTGAAGGCAGAAGGGGAAGATGGATTGCAAAAATTCAGGAGTATGATTTGGATATAAGGCCTACTAAATTGATCAAAGGACAGGGACTTGCCAAAATGTTATCTGAATCTAATCATCAAGCTCTGGGCATTAATCTATCCATGGTGGCAAATGAATAATCAGAAAAAGGAGAGGAACAGCAAGGACTAGAAATGGCCACTCAAAAGATACATGTAGAATATCTAACTAGTCCTTGGTACAAAGAAATTGTTGAATATCTTTTAACACTTAGTTGTCCATCGGGCTGTGACAAAGTAAAGTACAGAGCTGTAAGAATGAAATCGCAAAAATATGCAATTGCCAATGGACAACTCTATTGGAGAGACCCTCTAGGTATACTGCTGCTATGCCTCACAGAAGATGAAGTGCAGAATATAATGACAGAATTTCATGAGGGCATATGTGGAGGACATTACAGCTGGAGGGCTACAGCACATAAGATCTTTAGGGCTGGTTTTTACTGGCCAAAATTATATTCAGATACTTTTTCTTGGGTCAGAGCATGTGACAAGTGCCAAAGGTTTGCAGAGAGACAGAAGATAGCATCTTTGCCCTTGATTCCCATTCATGTAAACGAACCATTTCAGAAATGGGGATTGGATTTCATAGGAGAGATACATCCCCCATCCAGTGGCCAACACAAATGGATATTAACAGCCACGGATTATTTTACGAAATGGGTGGAAGCCATACCTACAAGAAAA
Organism: Pinus albicaulis; assembly: GCA_034641835.2. Lineage (NCBI taxonomy): Eukaryota > Viridiplantae > Streptophyta > Pinopsida > Pinales > Pinaceae > Pinus > Pinus albicaulis. The sequence goes on along the minus strand of JAXQQM020066247.1, from coordinate 2,584 downwards.
GCTACAGATGCTGTAATAATGGGGTTTATAGAGGATAATATCATATCTAGGTTTGGCTGTCCTGCAAGAATTGTAACTGACAATGCACAAGCTTTCAAGTCAGCCAGGTTTGTAAATTTCTGCCAAAGGTATAATATTACATTGACTCATTCTACAGCATACTATCCACAGGGAAATGGTCTAGCAGAATCATCTAATAAAACCCTGGTGAGGGCCCTGAAGAAAACAATAGCTGAAAATCAGAAAAACTGGGACTCTCAATTGAAATTTTCTCTATGGGCAAATAGGATAACCAGCAAAAGAGCAACAGGGAAATCTCCTTATGAGCTGGTGTATGGCAGAGCAGCTGTGTTCCCTTTACAATTGGCTTTACCAGTGGCACGTTTTATGCAGGAAAACCAAGAAGAACCAGATGATATGATCAGAAGAATTAATCAGCTGGTAGAATTAGAGGAAACAAGGAACCAGGTAGATCAGAGATTAATAGAATATCAAGAAAAAATGAAGAAGGTCTTTGATCAGCACGCAAAGGATAGGAATTTTCAAGTTGGAGACCTGGTCCTCAGATGGGATGTTCGCAGAGCAGAAAAGGGAAAACATGCTAAGTTTGATCCATTATGGTTTGGTCCATTCAGAATCATGAGTCAGGGGCGAAATAATACTTTTATGTTAAAAAATCTACAGGGTGATTTGTTGGATGCGCCCGTGAATGGCCAATTCCTCAAGCCGTATTTTCAATTCTGACCCAGACCGGTAATGCCTGACTGTATATACTGTATATAAGTTGTTTTGATTTTTATTTTTGCAAAGGAAAAGATGCTGATAATTACCTGAAGTAGAAGCACAGAGGAAATTGAGAAGCGGAGTGAAATATTGAATGGTCTGCGTGTTCTCGACATGCTCGAGGACGAACATGCCGTCCCCAGATGGAGCCGATGTTGTACATAGTTACCTCTGTCCGCGAATTTTAAGCTTGCTGCCTCTTTCAGATCCATTTTTAAACCTTAGCCACGACCCAAAATCTCATGCTCCTGTTTTAAATAACTATATCCGCCCGAAAATTTGCTTTGTAATGGTCAAAACCCGCATATTTTAATATATCGGGCCGAAGCCCCCAGGTCCTTAGCCCCTCTCCTTATTTCTTTCATACGACCCGAGCCTCAGGATCATAGGCCAAAAGGGAAGGGGGCTTATTGTTAAATACCCCGGGTGCTGTCGCAACCGTCCGATCAAGATAAATCAACGGCGCGGCAATCGTCAAGTGGGAGGGCCCCGCACACGCCAGAAACCGGCGGTATTACCCCGCACCACCCTCGTCAAAGCAGCGGTATTTCCCGCGGGGGCAGCGATGCCACAAATCTTATGCCACGTGTCTTTGGTACGGGTGGAAAACCGCCACTCTCCCGCGCGTTAAAGGTCGTCCCATCGCCGGGCAGCAGAATTTGTTCGAACCGTCAGATCTGGCGATGTCGATCCGACGGTGGTTATTCTCCGGACTTACCCACCTGTTATTTCGTCTCCGCCACGCTCTATAGCCCGCCACCGTGTCGCCCTTTCACTCATTCCCCCTCGTCAACTCTGCCACGTCGTCCTCCCGCTCGTTCCCACTTGTCTCCCGTACGTCCACGTGTTCCAGTCTCGTACCTCCGGAGGATTTCCCCACGCCACATATATATATCTGTGTTTGTACGTTTTCATTCGTATTTGTCATTATCCCTTCCTCACGCTCAGACTGTGTTATGTACAAAGCCCGCGTTTCGTCTGTTTACCGAGGCATTCCAATTTTCTTCTTCCGCCACCCTATGTATTTATCCCAGTCAAACATGCATCCGTCGTCCCCCCCTCCATCTGAGTCAGTTTTCTCTGATAGTTTGTGGATTTTGCAGGTTTCAATTAAACAGGAAGGCATTTTAATTCTCTGCCGCAATTACAAAGGTCTAAAGCCCGTAAAAGGACGCATTTTGCTGGCAAAGTTTAATGAAGAAGCTGGGGGTAGGCGCGATAAGTGACCGCCATTAAAGAAGACACAGATATGGATTCTCGGAACCCTCCAGAGAAATTTGCCCCGCATTTAAGATCCAGAATTCAAATCCAAAGCTAAGGGCCGAGAGTACAGTACATGGATGCAGATTATTCCAAATCTCTTACGGCAGCAGATTTTCCCTCAGCCAAAAGCATCACAGCGTATATATTTTATTATTTCTATCTTGTATATAAGGAGATTTTTATCTCCCAGCATTTATTTCTTTGGACAGATTGTTAGTATATTCCTTTACAGCTAGTCATTCATAGAGAAGGCGCGAATGTTTTCCGCCATTTTAGTCAAATTAAGTCATTAATTGTGCCTCTTCTCCCTCCTCCTCTAGAAGTTTCTGTCTTCTCTATAAATACTGAGAAATAAGACATTGTAAGGGTTCCATATTTCTGTCAGCAAACTGTGCAGCGAGAAGACTTCTGTATACATTTTGTAACATTTCTGTATGAAGTTTCAGAGCCCGTAGGGTCTCAGTGAGGAGGGGTTATAACTGTATTGAGGATTCTGGTCTTTGATATCTCACAGTATGTAACTTTTCTCATGTGTTAA
>JAXQQM020075027.1:0-127396 GCA_034641835.2 Pinus albicaulis | reverse complement strand
CCGTCAAAGCCTTCCACATTGCATATGGAGTTTCTTTTCCATGGAGACTTGAGACAATGTGGTCTCGTACTCCCTCTAATAAGATCCTCCTTGCATTTGCAACCTTCTTTTGCCAAGCATCAAGAAGAGCGGCATCTGCTGCAGCAGGTTTGGGAATGTCATTATCAATGAATTATTTCAACCCATTGTCCTCCAGAAATACCTCCATCATGTACTTCCACGTAATATAATTAGAACTGCCCTCGAGTGCATACTCCGATCTCAAGCCATTGAAAGCCATCTTGATCCTGATTTGCCTGTTGCACCAAGAATACTTTTGCAAATTCAAATGCTATTTAGTCACAGACTCAATTTCTTCTCCACTATAGTGATTTCCTACGCTCTGATACCATGTATAAATTATACAAACAATATGTATATCAATGGATTCAATCCGATTATGCGATCTACTAAAGAAAGATACTGAATCCTTCTACAAATCAATTGCGGAAAATAAAACGATCGTTAATCACAACAAGTAAAGAAAGAAACAAATCAAACCACATCACATACATTTTCCCAGGGAAAGCTTGCTACTCAAAACCCCTCTATCTTCTATTGTATATTAACCAAGGAATCATGAAACAATTACAATGCACTCTTCTCACAAGAGTCTCCTGCACTCTCACAACTGTCTCACACTGACCCAGACAAAATCGACCAACACTTAGCCAATTTCTTGCCTCTAATCAGCTTGCCTGCCTTGCACAATTCATGTGGAATGCAATCCCTATTCTTTTGGAATTTTAGCCTTCCAAAATTGTGCAATGTTAATGGGAAATCCTATGGTTGTCTTACTGCATGTGGGCAACCTACTAATGATACAACTAATAGTTAACATCCCTTTAACCTTTGCCTCAACTGGGTCTCCAATGGAACTGACATGCATGCAAATATTAATATTAAATCATCAGTTGCATGGAATATCATTGCATGTGAATTAAATCTGATTTAATTCACTTGATCTCTCATTAATGCAACAAACAGTTAGAACTAGTTCAACTAAATTTAACTCAATAAATTGAGTTAACTGATTTATCATGCATTAAACTAATGCAATATCTGCAATTCGAACTCCATCACTAATAGAATCATTATGCATGCCTCACCAACCACCCTCAACTCGAAATTCATGAGCTAACTGAGTTTATCACACTTAGTCAACTATTACAAGTGATTTTGAGATAAGATTACATTTTATTGTTCAATTTAATTAAGGTAAAATTAAATTAGACACACATTTCTTGTTGACTTTTCAACACTAAAGGCTGAGTTTTCAGGTTTCTTAAACAAGGAAATGAGCTGGTTGGCTGGGGCCCAACCAACCCATCTTGTTCTCCCTCTTGTTTCCTTTCTCGTCAAAGGTGTGTTGATTTTGTTTGAATGCAAATCGTGAATTAAGTAGTTATTTCAATTCTTTCACAAAGTTCAGGTTTGATTTCATTTGCAGTTATTGTGTTACGGATCCATGGTGTGAAATATTAGATGTGTTTGATTTTAACTCGCATAATATTTCCTTTGTAGTGCTTGATTCCATTTATGCAAGAACAATGCAAGCACGTTGCCTGCACTAGTGCATTTCCAGTTCTGCAATTCAATTCCTTTGGTTCATTACAAAAAACTCTCTATGTTTCTTTTCTTTCATAAGATCTTGATGTGTTGCTGCAAGTGAGTGTTCATTTCTATATAGAAGTATTTTTAATATTAAGAGTTAAAACTTAAGGATTAAAAGTGCTTTGATAAATAAGGAACAAACGTTGTTTTAACGCACAGATTTGTAACTGCACTTTACATTTTAAGAGAATGATCGAACTTCACATTAGATTATCAAGTGAACCTTTCTAAACTAAAAATATTAAAATGGAAGATCTGATCTATGTGAATAACTCTTACAACAACAAGCATGCTTTCATAATTAAATTATTTCTTTAATTGCATGAAAGAGTTCCTTGCTTGAAGAAAAGTGTGCCTTGACTTTCAAAGTTAATTCTTGTTTTGAGATTAAGTTTGGTTGAAGCATATTTTTGTTTGTGGAAGATATTTCATAGTTCTGTTCACCTTTGCAAATTCTTTTCTTAGTTAACACGCTCTTTATTCTTTTTTGAAAGTAATTTGAAAACTTGGTGCATGAATCTTTTTTCAGGTACAGGAATCAATATCTTGATACAGGAAGAGAGTGCTCTAGTCCTAATGCTTAGAGCCCCCGCATGAGGATTAAAATATTCAGTACAAGTATTGAATATGCCTCCAACATATAAACTTCATTTTAGTACTGGTGCAAGATCATTGTTGAAGTACAAGAATAATAGTTTAGTGTAGGAAGGAAGATCTTTAAAGAAGACAAACACCTTCAAGGGTCCAATTATCAATCTGTCATACAACTATACTGAAGATAAACATAAATATTCATTCCATCAATCAGGGTTGTTTATAGAAACTTGAGAGTTCCTTTTATTTATTTATTTGCAAAGTAATTTCTTTTTATTCCAGTTTCCAGAATGATGTGGTGTCGTTGTATTAACTAGTGCAGGTTGTTGAAGTCCTTCTCTAGCATTTCCAGTGTTGCGCCTCTAAGTTTATGAACTCTCAGATTGACAATTAAACGTTAGGTTGTTTATTATGCCCGACAGCGTTGTTGGCTATGGCATTGCAAGACTAAGGGGGCGCCTTGGCCTGCAGATCAGCGAGGTACATCAATCTCCTCAAGATCCTTTTGGTATTTAACAACTCCTGTGGACTCTGTTACAGTCTTATAAATTATAGTGATCAATTTTTGATTCTCTATATTTTCATCCCATGGGATATTGTAAATAATTTTCTTCATTTAAAATTTATTTTTAGTATTTGAATAAGAAAAAAAAAATAGAAAAAAGAAAATATAGAGAAAAATTGAAAGAAAAAGGAAAAAATAGAAAAATAAAATAGGGGAAATTAATACATACACACACACACACACACACACACACACACACACATATAAAATCCCCTTAGGGTGTGCTAGCCTAAATTCCATCACCATACATTTGATCAAAGTTTTTTTTATATATTAATTAAAATATAGGAATTTTGAATAAAATTGATACGACATGAAACAACATTTTTTCATTTACCATAAAGCGTTGGCGCTTATCAATGCCTACGATAGTCCTTGCCTGTATCAACGACAGGGAACAATGTTCAGAACCCCTCGACCCTTCGAGACTTAACAGGAGGGGTGCAGGGGTGGGGGGGCAAAAATGGTTTCCAAATAAAACACTCCAGCAAACATGTCCATCCCACAACAATTTCGGGGGGGGGGGTCCCTTCTTGATACCGTTTACCACTCCTAGTCCCCCCGAAAACTACCATCCCACACTCTCTTTCACCCATTCACCCCCGCACTCTCCTCTCACACCACTCTTCATTCACCCCGCCGTCCATGTCACCTATCCTCCACATCATGCGACTGTTATCATTAAAATAACCCACCAAAAATAAGATGAAAGTTAAACAATTAATCCCTCCTACCAACGTATAAATTCCTAATTACTACCTGTTGGGCCGTGAATACGACCACTTTTTAACACTTATTTCATCCATTTTTACTCTTTTTTATCATATCATTTATTATAATTTATCATAGAAATCCATTTTATAATGATTTATTTTCTTATGGATGAATATTATTTCTTCTCCTTTATTTTTAATAAATTGATGATTATTATGCATAATTTTATCAATGATGGTTTATTAATATCACTCACCATTTTAGCCTCCAAGATATTTGCCAGATTGCAGAATCATCATTAAATATTCCAACTCAGAAATTCACTGGAATAAGAAGTGATAGTTTTGCGGTTGAGATTATGAGCAAATGAAGAAGAATCTGGAAAATCTGGAACATGAGTTTTGTCCAGAACGGGCCCAATTAACTTTATCAAAAAATGGTTTGCCCAAATTCGGCTTGTATTGAGAGAAACACAGGGCTCTTTGAGCACGATTTTCTCAAATTTGTTGTTGCGGCCGTCTCCAAATCTCAGCTACAAAGCCAAATTCGCCTTGCTCTTGTTGAAAGATATTTTCTGGTTGTTCAAGTTGTTGGGAACAATCCAATACTGTTATGGGAGATCATATTTGTTATTTAATTTCTCCTCTTTCTGATTATAAAAGGAGAACATGTATTGTGTATTGGAGAACAATGGATGATTATTGAATTCCCTTTGTAACACTGTAATTCCTTGACTCTTGTGATCAAAGAGCAGTTGATGTAAAAGTTATTCATGTTTGATTAATACAAAGAGGCATTCTTGTTCCATTTCTCAAGCTCTGCAGTAGCCCAGCGGCGCTTTCACTGGTGGTTGAGGGCCCGGCCTTGGTGGAGCGATCCGCTGTTTGTATTTCTATTCTTTTATTTATGTTGTGTGAAGTGTGTCTACTGTTTATTTCGATTACAGAGTTGATTGACTGCTGTTAGATTGAATACATATCTATTAACGAATTGCATTGCTATTTAATTTGTTGTTCATTTATCCTGCTATCATTATGAAATCTTTGCCGTTCTGTTTTCGATTCTAAGTTATCATTCTTTGTGATTGATTGATCTGCAGTATTGGTCGACGATAGATTAAAGTATTGAGATTAGTTAAGTTTGTAATTTTTATTCAAATTATATTGTTGTTCCATTTCTAGTTATTGCTTATTTCTAATTCATAGCTTTAATTTAGCAGATAGTTTGGTTATAGTTGCTGTGTATGCATAGGAGTTACAAGATTGTTGTTCCTTTTTAGCCTGTGCAGTTCCTTTCAGTTATCTTTATCAACAAGTAGTTCGAGTTCGATTTCATTTCAATTGTTTTAAGATCACCAACTGTAGAGGATAGAGGTTATTGCTCCCAAGTCCCCAGATTGGTTATCTTGCATCGATTTCTAAGGGAAAGAGTTATTGCTACTGTATCCCTGATCGATGTTTTGTAGTTTGATTTAATTCAAGTTTCAGAGCATTTCCATTTGTAATTAGGTTCCTTTACAAGCATTTGTTTATTATTGAATTTAGAATTCTGTACTACATCTTCACAGCATTACTCTTAGTTAATTGTAGCCTCAGACAGAGTACACTCTTGAAATAAAAAGTCGCTCCCGGATTGATAATTAATGTGAGATAAATAGGTGTTAAAAAGATACCTTTTTATGCCTCAACACTACCACGCTCTGAAAATGATAATAATCCTGTTACAACGCCCTCCAATCCCGCTATAAAATCTCTCGTTAAATTGAAAATTTCCCTTTCGACAATCAATCAGATTATTCAGGTTTAACTTGAAGTGTTTTTATGTTTTCCAACGTCATCTGCGAGTCATTTCCCTATGCAATTTCAGTCAAACAACAATCTAGTAACATTGTGTCCTCAATTATCCTTCGAAATTGAAAATTCCTTCATAGAAGGGAAAGGGAAAGAAAGATGAGGAAAATTCGATGATCCCTCTCGTGCCTGATATGGATAAGTTTCCCTTAGTTGATACACAGTAAAAAATAGTTGAGACGCAATGTGAATTTGACCTATACAAGCTTAGGAATTGGGAAACCCCGAATTTTTTAGATAACAATGACGATCTTGGCATTTGGGAATCCCTCTTGCTGCAATTTGTCTTTCTCTAAACCTATTTTTTCTCTGAATTTGTCATCTGGTGTCAACTGAGATACCTTCCCAACCATAAATAATTTTTTGCCCAAAATGACCAAGTTTTATTCTCAATAACCCCAAAGAGCATATGCTAATCCCTTCAAGTAAATCCTCAAGCTTCTCAACACCCTTTTTCAACTGATTCCACGATGGAAATATACCATAAACTTACCTTTACCCAAATATCCCATATATTTGAGTGTTTCCTACTTGAAAATTCTGAATTACCTAGAAGCAACCCTCCTTACTCTGCTTCCATTTTTCCTGAGATGTCAAGGTAGGTAATCTCTATGGTTACTTGTCTATTGGGTTATCATTTAGACCAATTGGTAGATGAGGTAGTATTAGGATTCTTGTCAGTGTTTTCAGTTGGAGAAAATCCTTCAGTACTTTTTAATTACAGACAATATTTGTCAGATATCTTTCATGAGTAGTTTAAGTTCAAAGATGAAGGCGCTTTAAAACACCAGCAAATTTTGGTTTATTCAATGTTGTATTATCAAGCATACATGTTCCCGTTTGAGCTACAAAAATAGGATGAGAAAGGAAGGCCATTATCAGTTGTCCACTGGACTTCTCTACCTAGAAAGAATACAAAATAGTTCTCATTCAGTGATTATGTTGACCAATTCCTGCACATGTCTTTATGTTTATTAAGTAGTGGTTTTATTCCAAGGATATCACTAGAAATTAAAAATGTCACGCATCTCATAGAATAGGCCAAAGTTGGAGACTGGTATTTATACTAGAATTATACAGAGATCAAAATATATGGGTGTGAATTTCCTCCCTATAAATTACCAAATTTTGTGCCAGTAAGAGTTTTTTTCTCTTAAATACATCAGACATATGCTTAACATGGATGATTTACATTTTGTCTCAAGTAAGAGGAAAGCACAGTTCAATTTAAAGGCACATGCGGTGCCATATATTTTGAATACCATAACAGTAGACAAAGAAGTTGATGAACTTCTCAAGTAGATGAAGTTTAAACTGAGCTTTACATTGTCCTATGACTCATTGGGAATCGTTTCTAAGCTAAGGTTTGAACAGAAAACTACTCCATATGCATACACATCTAGACTGAAGATAGAGAAATATGCTAATCAGGAGTGGGGGGATGAGAATGCTCCGCAGGAGGGTGAGGAACATATTTTTAGCCAAAATTCTCTACAGACTGCAATTCCAAAGGACAAGGACACTAAGAGAATAAGGGAAAGCATGTCCCCCATTTATTCAAAGTCGCAAGTTTTTTGAGTTTTCAAAAGAAGAAAAAAGACAAACCCTAAGGACAAAATCATCATTGACATTAAGGATGACACACAGGCCACTACTAAAAAATATTCATCAAAAGAAAAGGAAACCCAAGATCAAGCCACATTGGTATTAATAGGTTTTCCAGTAACTCCTTTCACTAATGTTCGAGAGATAACACAGTCACTTGTGTCTTCTTCATCTGAAATGACCACACAGTAGCAAAACATTTTTTCCAGGTATAAGGAGATCAATAGGAAGAATGAAGCCCTTAAAGCTACAACTTATTCAAAGTTATAGAAGCAGATTGCTACTACACAACATAGACCCCTATATCTATTTGACACAAAGAAATGGAAGTTTCTATTGACCTTCCTAGAACCTGTTATCACTCTAATAATTCTTAAGTTGTGAGATTTTGGTTTTTAGTCAAAGAAAATTAGAGGTAACCATAGACCAACTTTTAAACTCTAAGATCTAGCCTTCTTAGGGTTCAGAGAGGGCTCTCTCTTTAATATTTAACTTTGTTTTAATTATATGATATTAGGCTAGTTATGATGTGCAAATTGGTTTGGTTTGGTGGGAAAAATCACTTAATGAGATGGATAGTGGGAAATTTGTTTGTCCATTGGGCTAAGGAGTCAAAAGTCAAGCAGACAGAACTAGGATCAAGGTCAAAAAAGTCAAATGTTTTGAGAGCAAGATAGATAAGTCTTTGAAGATCTTAGAAGGTTTTTTTGGGTGAAGTGGTTTGATCGGGATAAAAATCAATGAAGGGTTCTTTGATCCGAAAAAAGGAAGGAGTAGATAGAGGTAAAACGAAAGAGGGAGCAATTAATGGTTCCCTACTCTGGAAATTAGTAGAAAACATAGAAATGATAAACAGTAAAGACACGGTGCTTCTAACAAATTCTGAAATAATACTCCTGTTTATTCATTCAAATTTAGAATACATAATGGATGCATGAAAACATGAGAAGACAAACAATTATAAGTAGAAAGTACTTCACTTCAATGGCTCATCACATGAATCCTGAAATATGATGCTATTTGATTTGATCCAGTTTGCTACTTGAAATTTGCAACAAAAAGCTTCCAAGCCCAACAAAAATGACTATAGAAATCTTCAGCAATCTATTCCAAAACAATACTTCAAAGAGTGAAGTATTTATACAAAAATGTTTACAAAATATCCTAGAATGCTTCTAGGAATTAGCTAAGGAAAAATAAAATATCTTTACAATAAAATAGAGACAACTGCTTAACAAATCAACAAGCTGTCCTATTTGTCCAAATAAAATAGAAAATTGTTTGTGGATTAGGTGCAACGGGCTGTCTTGGTGTCCTCTTTGCTAGCATAGACATTTCAAATCTGTTTTGAAATATTATCTTCATTATCTTATACTCTTTAACTCTGTTTCTCTTTATCCTCTGATACTCTTTAACTCGGATACTCTTTAACCTCTGTAAAAACTGCCTTACTATTGTAATTTTTTGTTTTGACTGTAAAAATCAGCAAACTATTTTTGTCTTTCTCTTTGCAATTTGACTTTTATAGTAAGCCAATGAGTGATTGCCAAGCTTCATCATTAGGAATTTGTATCTTTTTCAACCTCCCGAAATTTTCATTTGCCTCTGTATATCTGGCAAATGTTGGTTTTATGACAAATAAGTATTTTATCTCATGCTCAAGATAAAACAAGTCTTCAAAACTTTTGTGTAAGACCTTCCCTGTAGGAATACCTTGTCCTTCCGTCTTGTTCACCTGCTCCTTTGCATACTCTCTGATTTTTTTATTGTAGTCCTCCTGTGGCATGAGTTTGTCATGAATGACCAAAATGTTGGACAAACTTCTTTGCCTCAAATTTTCATATTTAATTATAAACTTGGTTATGGCTATGTTCATGTTTTCACATTTCTCTTCAAGTTGTTTCATCAAATTCTTTTTTGAAAGGACTTTACTTATTTCAAGGATTGTCTCTGTCCTATAAGTGATATGTATTTCTTCCAACTCCTTCCTGTTTTTACTGTTGAGAAACTTTATCAATTCTATGGCTTGCTCAGGTTTGTTACCTAGCTCATCTTTTGTTTTCTGAATATCTGATTGTGCTGCCTTCAGTAAATCCCTTTGCTCATATATTACCTGGATTGATGGCCAAACCTCATTGATGGCTTCAATGATTTTACTCCATAACCATTTCTTCACATAAGAAATCGACTCTTTCAAGGTCAAATCTTTTTATAGATTCTTCAATTCCACATTTAATTTGTTAGCCCCTTGTTCATGACTTTTAGCATTGATTTGGGCTAGTTTCTTTGTATCTTCAAGATTTTTTATCACTTTCCTCAATCTATTTATCTCATTAGCTTGAAGTGACATTTCCTCCATGGATTTAACTAATTTACTAGCCTCATCTGTTGATGTAGAAAACTGTGTAGCTGAAATAGTGGATGGGGTCACTGGCACTGTCATAGCCAGTGGTATCTTTGGTGCCAAATCTTCTACAAGAGTTGAAGGCACAACCGTAGTAACCATGGGAATTACTGTAGGATTTTCCTGTGTTTTTGTAGTTTCTCTTTCATGGACAAGTTTGTCCATTTGAATCTCCATCTCTTTTATCTGTCCTGTTAATTGAAAAATAAAATTCATCATGTTATCCTTCTGATTTTTCTCTTGTACTATTTCTTTGGCTTGTGGATGTTCAGTTGCTGGTAGCTTAAGCTGTTTCCTCAATGCTGCAATATCTTCATTCTTTTTCTTCACTAAGTCTTCTGTTGCTTTGACATTGGCAGGATTATATCCTACTTGAATAACCAACTTTTCTAAATACTCAATCCTAAGATCTTTAGCATATGATGAGGCCTTGTCAACCTTCATTTGATCTCTCATGTTTATTATGGTATTCTGAAGCTTGTTGACACTCATAGCCATGGTAGCTATATTAGAATATAACATCTCAGAAGTTTTCCTATGTAACTCAATTTGATCTAGTGCATGGATGCTTTCTGTTGGCACTTCAAGGTCAACTTTCTTGTATTATGTAATTGTCTTGGTAGTCTTGACTGTTGGTTGAAGCATTGACATAATCAATTTTTTGTTGGAATAATCAAAAGCTAATAAAATTTTGTTCTGAATGCCTGGTGTTTTCTTCAAATACTGAGAATAAATCTCATTTTTTTTCTTCATTCTTTGTCTTAATTTTCTTGTACTTTTCTCTGATATCAATAACTTTTTCTTCTGCCATCTGTGAGGAAGACGCCTCCAAATTCTGTAGTTCTCTATGACCTGTGTATTTGAATTATCAAGCTATCCTTCATTTAGAATTTTTGTAACTGGCTCATTTGTATTGACTGTAGCAACATCTTTATTTGTCACTGGAACATCTGTTTCTTCTACTTCTATTATCACTTTTCCTTGATCAACTGAATTGACTTTAGGATTTTTATTGTATCTAATTTTAAACCTTGTTTCATTTGTTGTCTCAGTAGTGTATGTTCCTTCTTCTCTAACTCTCTTAGTATCTTTTTCTCATTGATTTGCAGTTTGCAAGGTGTGACTAGTATTCCCTTGTCTAACTGCATCTACCAAACTATTTTCTAGCCACTCATTTTGATTGACATATTGTTCAATCTCTGGTTTTTTTCTCATGAATATAGGGTGTTAGTTTACACTTAACCCTCATTTTTCTTAATATTCCTTGTGGATCATAGTTCCGTGAAAAGCTTTCTTCAAATCTGTACTCAAGTAATTGCTTTGCTGCTTCTTTTTCTGCATCTCTATGATTACAAATAAATGATCCCACCTGATTCTTCAACTTAAATTAGGTCTTCTTTTTGGCTACTAGGAAGTTGATAGAATTAGAATTTAATATTTGCCTGATATACTCCAAGGAAAAAATTCTCATTGGCGTGTATTTAGGAAGTTTATAGGGTAACAGATTGGACCCAAAAACTCTGATTTCTGTATGTTTCTCATATAAGTACCAATTACCAGTTCTAATGTTCTCTGATAGCTGTAGAACTTTCTTCATTTCATCATTGATTCTTGGTTGTTCTGTGTTGGTCAACATATTTATCAATGGGTAGACAAAGTTATCTGTAAACTTTTCATAAGTGAACTCTGTGGACTCTTTTGTGATCAAAGAAGTCCAAAAGATGACTGAAAGTGGATTCTCTTCAATATCAAGCTTCTGAAGTGTAATTTGAAACTTGTCTGCTTGGAAATATAAGAACATATGGAGCAGAAATGATGTATACCTAAACACTCCCTCAGTTAGCAATTTGACAAGCTGATCATGGATGTTTTCAGCTATATACTCAGCATAATTGAAAATGACAGCAGGGGGCTAGCCTGGTGCAAAGGTAGATAGGAAACATAGGATGGACTCATCTATATGTTCATTTGTAAAATACCCTAGGATAAATGACAACATGGATATGACATGCCTTGACACTTCTAGAAATTTTGAAGTAGAATATGGAGGGTTGATTTGTGGAATTTCAACATGTAAAGGCATGGACACTTGGAAGTTTTGAAACCTTTTGGGGAAATCTAGGCCAATGTACAACTTTGTAAGTGCTTCTATTGACAAAGGAACAACTTTGGCATCAGATTTAAGTTGTAACATCTGGTTTATGGTGTTGGGAAAAATACTGAGAGGGGTTGGGTGAATCAGTATTTAGTGTAGCGATATTTAGTGCATTTAGTGTAGATAATCAAACTTTTACTTTTTCCTTTCTAAAAACCCATACGCTACTTTACTGAAGGAAACTAGCGTATATACGCGAATATTCTTTACAGAACTCGCGTATGTCCAGAGATCTAATTATGTGTTTGAATCTTAACTCAGATCATTGCATTATTCATTCATCAGATATTTCAGAAACAGTAGACAGGTGTAGACATAATAGAATAATCATCACACATATGCAACACACATGAACACCATGATTTTTAGGTGGAAACCCAATTCGGGAGAAAACCACTACTGCCGTCGTTTCAGCCTTTAAAATTTATTATTAAGAAAACTTCTTACAATCATGTACTGGTGCAGACTCAAACCAGCACGCAGGCACCCACCTGCAGAAGGCTACAACCTTCTCTCGTTTACCAGCCTATCCTGGAAGGGAGCTACAACCCCCTGCTTTCGTTTATCAACCTCTCCTGGAAGGGAGCTACAACCCCCTGACTGAAGGCTTCGACCCTCAGCACCACTGCGGACCACGTTTCATCAATTTTCAAACTGGATCAAACAACTTCAACACAACCCTTCACTTATCAACAATCATACCTTGCTCATTGCTTCAAGCAGAACAGTGAGACCACTGTAACCAAAATATCAGATATAACCCAGACTTCAGAATAGATATGCAGAAACACATTCAACCTTCAGCAACCATTAGATCAGAAACCATACGCGTTTTTATTTAATCAGACCCGCGTATATACGCACTTTCTCGAAGACGAACCCGCGTATAATTCAGTGCATTTTCCAGGGAAAACCCTAACCGTGCATACGCGCTTTTCCTTCCACAGACCCGCGTATACAAACACTTTTCATGAAACGAACCTGCGTATAGATCTATAAAATATAAACTTTGCAGTACAGACCAGATCTATAAACTTACCCAGATTTCTTCAATCTCTTCAATAGGATTGCGCCAGGTCTTCTTCACTTCTTTTCAGATCATCCTTGATATTCACCATTTTTTGGATCTAGAGATCTTGAGCCTTCATCATGTTCATAGGTGCATCATAGATTCAGATCTATCAATTAGGAACAGGATTCAACCATACAGATATACTTCAAAGTGAAGTATTCATCAAAACCCAAACACATGCACACCTTTGCACAATGAATTTCTTCTCCTTATATAGGTTTACCCTTTATCAATACCATGAGCCAAAACCACATTACTTTTGATGGTATTCCTGGACGGGGTCACATAGACGAATCATTACTCAATACAATGGGTCAATACCATGGTGGTTACCCCTGGTTTTACATATTTAGAGCGCTTTTTCCCATACGCGACTTGGCACGTTATTTCCCGCGTGCATACGCTACTTTATCTAGACAAATCCGCGTATGCCTTGAGACATACTCTTTTCATCTTGTTCTAGCACATACTGACATCCCTTCCATCATTACCTTCTATACTCATTGTATATACATCAGATTTACTTCATTTAACAAGTTCATCAAGACATGTTTCATCAGGGACAACTTCATCAAGTAGGTTGCCATCATCTTCATCAAGTGGGTTGCCATCAAGGACAACACTCAGCATCATATTGCCAACAATCTCCCCCTTTGGACTTGATGGCAACCACGATGGTGTTTGATCACCATAACAGATAGATACATTAAGCACAACCATTATTCATGATATTCAAACACCATGTCACTCTCCCCCTTTGACATCAAGGGCAAAGGACGGATCAACACCAACACAAGGTTTTTTCCCCCTCATGTAGATATAAGATCTCTGCAGATCTGATGTGTACTGAAGTTACCATGCTCCCCCTGAGATCATGCTGGATCTTCAAGCATACTTTTCAATGAAGTACAAGATTCTATGACCTTCCTATCACCAAGACTCATACTTACATCAAAGATCCAACAAAGTGGATTTACATAAGCGACTCAAATACCCAACCAAGTGGGTTTACACATTTGAACAAGTCCTTTCATGAATGAATATTACAATTTACATCATGGGTCTCAACATGACCTTTTCATCAAATTACAAGTATGAATTTTCACAACCAAAACCAAAAAGATCTCAAGAAGGAGATCAAGTTTCAGAACCATCATAATGCCAACAATAAATTATTCTCAGCCAGGCTAATGCTCCCCCTGAAACTGTGCATCCTTTCCATATGAACAAAACTCCTCCTTAGTTTGAGTAACCTGAACACTTTTAACAGCCAATCATCAAGGCATATTCACCCAATATCAGAGAATGAAACAGAAATATAAGAGCTGAAACATCACCAGAGAAGCCATACAGCCTCAGAGAGACAAAACAGCATCATAGCTTGTGCTGAAGAATGCTGACCCAGAAAATTTGTCAGCAACCACCCATACGCAGTTTTCTGTGTATGAACTTGTGTATATACACGACTGTCTTTCAGGAAACCCGCGTATCCAATTTAATCTTCTGAAATTAAGTAGATCTGATCTTCTGGGAGGCAGAGACCATTCCCAGCTTCTGTCTGAGATATTCGAATGCTTCCCTGGGCAGAGGTTTGGTAAATATATCAGCAACTTGTTCTTTGGAGGGAACATACTCCAAATTCACCTTTTGTTCAAGCACTTGTTCACGTAAGAAGTGATACTTGATGGGAATGTGCTTGGTCTTGGAATGCATAACAGGATTCTTTGAAATACTGATGGCACTTGTATTATCACACATAATGGAGATAGGAGGTGAACATTTTATTTGAATGTCTTGTAAGGTTTGCATCATCCAGAGAAGTTGAGTGCAACATGATGCGGCAGCCACATATTCTTCTTCTGCTGTAGATAAGGCAATAGAGCTTTGCTTCTTGCTGAACCAAGATACCAACCGGGGCCCCATATAGAATGCACCACCACTTGTGCTTTTCCGATCATCAACATTTCCATCCCAATCTGCATCAGTGTAAGCATGAAGAGTAAGATCAGCATTCTTTGGATACCATAGTCCAAAGTCTTGAGTTCCTTGTAGATATTTGAATATTCTTTTGACAGCCTGAAGATGAGACTCTTTTGGATTGGCTTGGAATTGTCCAACAATCCCAACTGCATGCATAATATCCGGTCTAGTCCCAGTGAGATACAGAAGACTTCCTATCATAGATCTGTATTCTGGTTGATTCACCGTGGGAGAATCATCATGAGAACTAAGATTACATCCGGTTACCATTGGTGTACTTACAGGTTTGCACTCTTCCATCCCATACTTCTTCAGAATTTGCTTAAGGTATTTTTCTTGAGATAAGAATATACCTTCTGTAGTTTGATGCACTTGTAAGCCAAGAAAGAATGTTAGTTCCCCAAGTAAAGACATTTCAAATTCTTGTTGCATGACAGAGGCAAATTTCTGACTCATAGATTCTTCATTACTTCCAAAAATGATATCATCAACATATACAACCACAATCAATAGTTTATCATTTTCAATTTTTGTGTATAAGTTACTATCAGCAGATCCCTTTGAAAATCCTTGTTGATGAAGATATTGGTCAAGACGATAATACCATGCCCTTGGGGCTTGTTTGAGACCATATAGAGCCTTTTTAAGTCTACAAACAAGATTTTCATCATTTCCCAAAATGAATCCTTCTGGTTGTTCTATATAAACTTCTTCTTCTAGATCACCATTGAGGAAAGCAGATTTGACATCCATTTGATAAACTTTGAATTGTTGAAAACTTGAAAAAGCAAGAAACATTCTTATGGCTTCAAGTCTAGCTACAGGAGCAAAAGTTTCTTCAAAGTCTATACCTTCTTATTGAGTATACCCTTTGCAAACCAGTCTAGCTTTGTTTCTTATAACTTCCCCATTCTCATTTAGCTTGTTCTTGAATATCCATTTGGTTCCAATGACATTTTTATCATGTGGTCTTGGTACCAATTCCCAAGTGTGGTTCTTTTCAATTTGATCAAGTTCTTCATTCATGGCCTGAATCCAACATTCATCTTTTCTAGCTTGATTGACATTTTGTGGTTCAATCGTGGATAGAAATGCCAGATAGCTAGGAGATCCCACAAGAGTCCTCCTTGTTTGTACACTTGATTCCTTGTCTCCCAAAATTTGAGATTCAGGATGATTCTTTTGAACATATCTGGATGGAGCCTTTCCAGATAAATCATCTTCAGGTTCTTCATTGGATCCACTATTTGTATCATTTCTATTTGATGTAGAAGGACAAAAGTCACCTTCATCTTCTTCTGTTGTTTGTCTTTCTTCTTTAGGGACTGCATGAGACTCATCAATAACAACATCAATACATTCAACAATATTTCAAAGCCTTTTATTGTAACATTTGTATGCCCTGCTTGTAGATGAGTAACCAAGAAGTATTCCTTCATCTGATCTAGGTTCAAACTTGCCAAGCTTTTCATCATTATTTTTGATAAATCATTTACTTCCAAAAACTCTAAAATGTTTCACAAAGGGAGAATTACCATACCAGAGTTCATATGGAGTTTTGTCACTATTTACCCGAACATGTGCCTTGTTAAGAATATTTGCTGCTGTGTGAGCTGCTTCTCCCCAAAAATATCAGGTGTTCCGGAATCATCAAGCATAGCTCTAGCCATTTGTTGAATTGTTTTATTCATTCTTTCTGCTACGCCATTTTGTTGTGGAGTGCCTGCTACAGAAAACTGTCTTTTTATGCCATGTTGTTCACAAAATTCAAAGAATTCATTTGATGTATATTCTCCTCCACGATTAGATCTAAGACACTTGATTTTTAGATCTAATTCATTTCAACCAGCGCTTTGAAGATCTGAAATTTTTCAAATGCTTCATCTTTGTGTTTGATCAACCCAATCCAACACATTCTAGAGAAATCATCAATGAATAAGATATAGTATTCTTCACCACGTGGTGAATTTTTCCTCATAGGTCCACATATGTCAGTATGAATGAGTTCGAGAGGCTTACTTGACGATCCTTCCTTGGCATTGAATTGCACTCTGGTTTTCTTACCGAATTGACAGGATTTGTATAAGATACTTTCAGGTAGAGAAATATTGGGAAGACCATGAACAACATTAAGTTTGCTTGATTTGTTGATTTGAGAGAAGCTTAGATGCCCCAACCTTCTATGCCATAGCCAGTTTTCTGAAGATTTACTCAAGTAACATTGTTCTTTTCAATTCTTCAATACATACAGGTTGCTTGGAGTTCTTTTTCCTTTTATAATTGCTTTACCTGTATCAAGATCACGAACCACACATTCTTTTGAACTAAAGACAACTTCAGTTCCTTGATCACACATTTGACTTACACTTAACAGATTATGCCTTAATCCATCCACATACATGACATCATTATCCTTCACCTTTTCTTTTAGAAACACAAACCCTTTTCCTTTAATTACAGCAGGAGTATCATTTCCAAAAGTAACTTTCTTTTCCTTTTCTAGAGCACTATATGCACGAAGTTTGTGTTTATCACCTGTCACGTGTCTTGAGCATCCACTATCAATGTACCATTGATTTTCTTCACCTTCCGCAAATAACGCTATGCCACAATTTTCAACCTGTGATTCCTTCTTTTTCCATATTTTGGATTTTGAAGGAAGATGCTCTTTTGGCTGAACTTTGCTCCTGCATTCAAATTCTTCATGCCCATAGTTATTGCAATAAGCACATTCAACTTCATTTAGAAGAGGAGAAAAGTTGTTATAGGTATTCTTCTTTGTTTCAATATCAACCCTTTTCTTTCTTGCTTCTCTTGTCATGATGGTTTTATATGCAACACATTGAGCAGCTTTATGGCCAAAATTGTGACATGAAAAACATTGTCCATTGAAGAAGAAATTTCTGCGATCATGAAATCTTCTACTTGAATTTACCTGTTGATTGGGGCTTCTTTGAAAGATATTCCTGTTAGTGTTCCTTGCATTAAGATGATCATGCTTTACCTGTAAAGATTCTTTATTCCCTTGTTGAGTGGCAGAATTTTGTAAACCAGCTGTAGCTGCTTTTAGATAATTTGGTGCTGAAGCTTGAGAAGATTCTCCAATATATCCAAGACTTGTCTTTATAAGAGGAGAACGTTGTACCTTGATAATCTCATCTAAGGTTTCAGATCCTTTAGCAAATCTGAAATTCAGAGTCTTTGCTTTCTCAAATTCTTTTCTTACACTTACCACTTCACATTATAATTTCTCATTGTGTTTCTTTGCCTCTTCAACCTGCTTTTCTAGAGTCTCGATGGTTATTTTCCTTTCTTCTAAGAGAATTTTATATTCTTCTAAGAGAATTCTGCTTTGTTCTAAGCGTATTTTGAGTTGATTGTTCTCTTCAAGAAAATCATTGTCCTCTAGAGCATCCACAAAAGTATCATTTTCTTCTTTAGATTCAAAAGCCACGAGAAATCTAAGATCTTGTTCACATTCTTCCTCACTATCAGATACCCCATCACTGTCATCATGAGTATAGTAACTTCTTCTAGTGCTAGACCGGTTCTTATTTCTAGCTACTTCCTTTCCTTTTGCAGGTGTTTCTTTGTGAGGACATTTAGCAACATAATGACCAACTCTTCCACAATTAAAACATTTGAAAGGAAGCTTACCTCTAAACCGTCCTGTACCAAGTTGAAGTTTCTTTACAAAATTTGCCTCATCTTCTTCCGAAATATATCCTAATCCTTCTGCTTCTTGTACTTCTTTCCCTTTTGTAGAAGCTCTAAAAACAACTTCTTTGACTTCAGATGGTCCTCCTCTTCTCATTTCATATGCAGTCAGTATGCCATGGAGTTGCACCACAGTAAGATTTTGAAGATCCTGTTTTTCTTCAAGAGCAGAGACTTTTGACTCAAATTTTGTCGTTAGCGATCTTAAATTTTTCTCAGCCAAAGTAGTTTCGGTTATTGTTTCTCCCAGATTTTTCATACGATTTACAACATCATCAATACGTAAAAAGAAACTGGCAATACTCTCATCACTATGCATCTTTAAATTTTCATATTCAATTCTGAGAGTTTGGAGTTTTGCACTTTTTACCTTTGCATCGCCTTCATAACTTAGAATGATTGTGTCCCATATTTCCTTTGCTGTATTCAGCTGCATGACTTTGACAAATTCTGATTCTGTTAGACTTCCTGTTATAGCATTGACCGCTTTTGCATTTGATTCATAATTCTTCCTTTCAGTTGGATCTGTTGGTGTAGCAGCTGGATAATGATATCCTTGTTCAACAATGGCCCATACATCTGCTCCCATAGACTGAAGAAAGGATCACATCCTCATTTTCCAGAAGATTAAATTGCTTCCATTGAAGAGCGGAGGCTTGATAGATGTTGTTCCTTCTTGATAGCTCATCTTGCTTGATCTTCCTTCTAGCGGCTAAGCTTTTTCAGAAGGACCTGCTCTGATACCAATTGTTGGGAAAAATACTGAGAGGGGGGGTGAATCAGTATTTAGTGCAGACAATCAAACTTTTACTTTTTCCTTTCTAAAAACCCATACGCTACTTTACTGAAGGAAACTAGCGTATATACGCGGATATCCTTTACAGAACTCGCGTATGTCTAGAGATCTAATTATGTGTTTGAATCTTAACTCAGATCATTGCATTATTCATTCATCAGATGTTTCAGAAACAGTAAACAGGTGCAGACAGAATAGAATAATCATCACACATATGCAACACACATGAACACCAGGATTTTTAGGTGGAAACCCAATTCGGGAGAAAACCACCGCTGCCGTCGTTTCAGCCTTCAAAATTTATTATTAAGAAAACTTCTTACAATCATGTACTGGTGTAGACTCAAACCAGCACGCAGGCACCCACCTGCAGAAGGCTACAACCTTCTCTCGTTTACCAGCCTATCCTGGAAGGGAGCTACAACCCCCTACTCTCATTTACCAGCCTCTCCTGGAAGGGAGCTACAACCTTAGTACCTTTTTCTCCTTTATTTGCAGTTTGCAAGGTGTGACTAGTATCACCCTGTTTAACTGCATCTACCAAAGTGTTTACTAGCCACTCAGTTTGATTGACACATTGTTCAATCTCTAGTTTTTTCTCATGAATATAAGGTGTTAGTTTGCACTTAACCCTCATTTTTCTCAATATTCCTTGTGGATCATAGTTCCATGAGAAGCTTTCTTCAAATATGTACTCAAGTAATTGTTTTGTTGCTTCTTGTTCTGCATCTCTATGATTACAAATAAATGGTCCTACTTGATTCTCCAACTTAAATTGGGTCTTCTTTTTGGCTACTAATAAGTTGATAGAATTAGAATTTAAGATTTTCCTAATATACTCTAAGGAAAAAATTCTCATTGGCACATACTTAGGAAGTTTATAGGGTAACAAATTGGACCCAAAAACTCTAATTTCTGTATTTTTTTTATATAAGTCCCAATCACTAGTTCTAGTGTGCTTTGATAGTTGTAGAACTTTCTTCATTTAATCATTGATTCTTGGTTGTTCTGTATTTGTCAACATATTTATCAATGGATTGACAAAGTTATCTTTAAATTCTGCATAAGTGAACTCTGTGGACTCTTTTCTGATCAAAGATGTCCAAAAGATGACTAAAAGTGGATTTTCTTCTATATCAAGCTTTTGGAGGGTTATAGGGAGCTTGTCTACTTGGAAGTATAAAAACATATGGAAGAGAAAGGATGTATCTCTAAATACTCCTTCAGTTGGAAATTTGACAAGATGATCATGGATATTATCAGCTATATACTCAGCATAATTGAAAATTACACAGGGAGGCTATCGTGGAGTAAAAGTAGATAGGAAACCTATGATTGATTCATTAGTATGCTCATATGTAAAGTATCCTAGGATAAATGACAACATGGAAATGACATGCCTAGACCCTTTTGAAAATTTTGAAGTAGAATATGGAGGGTTGATTTGTGGAATTTCAACATGTAAAGGCATGAACATTTGAAAAATCTAAAACATTTTTGGGAAAATCAAGACCAATATACAACTTTGTAAGTGCTTCTATTGACAAAGGAACTACTTTGGGATCATGTTTGAGTTGTAACATCTAGTTTATGGACTCAGCAGTAATTGTAAATAATACCTCTTTGTTTGCATTCATCATTGCTCTATGTTCAGGTGAATAATAGCTCTGACACAACCTAATAACCTCCGAGCATTGATGAATGATTGGAACAACATATTTCGGTAGGTTTGATTCCCAAATTTGGATTTCTTCAACCTGATCTAAGGATTTTTCATAACTCCAGGAGTGGAGATCTAACAAATTATATTCAACAACTAGATATGTTATTTTATAGTCCACATCTGCTAAAGGTGTGTGTTCAATGACTACAGCAGGAGGTTGTAGAGGATTTATAATGATTGCAGTCTTGGAGGACATAACTAGATTGGATTTTGACATTTTTTAGGCTTTCTGGATTCTTCTGTAAGATTAAATGGTTTACAAAATTGTTTTTGACTTTAACAGAGGTTCTTGGATGAAAAATAAGTACAACTTGGTTTTCTTTTTGGGTTTCAACCTTCAATTTTAGCTTTCAACTATTCTTTAGAGTCTCACGGTTTTATGAAATAAGAAAAAAGGGTTTCTTATACTTATTTCAGTGAAATTTGGGCTAAAATTGATTCAAATTGGGTGCAGAAGGGTTGGGGTTACCTGCAAAGGATTTCTGGGCAAATTAGAAATTTTATAAGGTCTACAAGTGATAAATAAATTCAAATTTTTCCTTTAAAACTGTATGCAGTATTGAAATAGGGGTTTTATCAAATTGTGACAGGGAATTAGCTCTTTTCGGGCAACTACAAGCTTTCTTTGGAAAAATAGGCTTATATTGGGCTTAAATATTTCAGAAATTCCTTTTCGAATGATATCAGGTTTGTTTTTATAGGAAAAATACCTGTTTGTGTAGGTATAGGTCTTTCTAACAGGTTCTGAGGCGTTTGGAGAGGTTTCTGATATCTTTTAAGGTCTCTGGCATTAATCTGGGAGCTTTCTGCAATGTTTGACAGCAAATGTAGGGCTTTCTGGCTTTTTTGAGCATAAAACGGTGTACAGGGTGTTCTTTTCTTATTCGAAATGAACGCACAAAAATAATGTAGAAAGGGCTTTATGTATGTATTATAAAGGTTTATATAACGTTTTTAGGTTTAATAAGCTTGCATTTAATGGTAGTCATATCGAAGACAGAGGGTGGTTTTGGTCTTCAAAGGTAGAAAACCAAGAGTGGTTATCGCATGGGAATTGGGAGGTATATGGTTTTGGTTGGATCAAATGCGATCCAATAAGATTTGGTTGCGTGGAAGAGGGAGAAAGGTGGAAAACCACCCATTTCGCACAGTTTTGAAATGGGTTATGGTCGCGCATTTTAAAATGTGATATTGCATGGTGATCGTCGGATCTAGGAGTCGAGATGCGAATGGCTGTGATTTAATGGGAAATATTCTCGGTGGTAAGCGGTGGGGTTCAAGGTTTGTATTATGTGGCGAGGTAGATTTTCATATTAAAAATGTAAGTTTTTATTATAAAATCAATACTTTATTATGGTTGGCAGGCCATATATTACATAGCGTATAAAACATTAACCAATGTTTCATAACCAATGGCGCAGGATATATTATATGGTAAATAAAACCTTTATGCGTGTTTTAAAACCATTGGGGGCGGGATTAATATATAGGATATGTTTAAACCTATGGGGAAAAAGGGCAGGGTTTTTATTTAGCATGTGGGATAAATAAACCATAGGTTAAACTTTAAATAGTGGGTTTTGGGGATATTTATATAAAGGAATTAATAATATACGGAAGGATATTATATAAGGGATTTAATACTTTAGGTTAGAAAATAATATGAAATGAAAATGAAATGAATTAAAATACATAAAATTTAAACTAAGTAAAGTGTAAATAGGCATTTTTGTATAAAAATATCTCACTTTGATTTTTACACATGAACTTAGGATAAAATGTGTTTTTTGGGTTTTTTAGTGTTTTTTGGATGAAAGGAAATTAATTAAGGGGGTTTTTACTTTTCTAAGAAAAAATGTATTTTACTTAGGAAAAGGGTTTATATTTTTGGAAAAGGGTGAATATGCTGATGAAATGGGTTTTCATTTAGGGAATCCAATATTTTTAACCAATCAGTCATTAAGCCTTGGGTTTGGTCCCAACAAAAGTTAGAGAAATCCTCTGAGCCTCTTTGACTAAAGGTTTAGAATATTGGATTATTATGAGGGAGGTGGAATTAGTAATTTGCCCGATTATGCTTTATTGCATGTCTTGCACAATTGTTTTCTACCTACCCATCATTATTCTAACATTTTTTACTTCATTTGCATGGGTGCATTTAAGCTTGCAACCCTAAATCCATTTTTCTTTTAAAGCAATAAATATATCTAATGCTAACCTTATTTCATTCGAGAGCTCAGATTAAATTGTTGAGGTCCTCATTTATTCTCTAAATATCCACTGATTTGTCAAGTTTAAACTGTTTGACATATCTTTATTCTCTATCTAAAACATGAAATTCAAAACGTGAAAAGTTAAGATTAAGCTACTTAACTGATCATGGATTATGGCATTTTAAACAATCTACACATAATCATTATTCTTACAGTAAAAGTAAATAGTAGTGGCATTTTGACTTGCTCACTTTCAGGTCTTATTTTTATCTCTTTTTTCTTTTTGGGTTTACTCTTTTCTAAGTCCTTTGATCTTTCTTTTAGGACTTTTACCCTCTTTTCATTTTTATTATTTTCAAAATATGGGGAAAAAACTTGCAAAATCAAGGTATGTACATATTTACAAGACTATCAAAGTCAATTCAAAAATTATGAACCCTATTATTATAGGACCCAAAAAGTGGCTCCACATGGGGATGGCATTTCCTGGTGAAATTTCAAGAACTTTAAGACTAGTAGCCTTTGAATTTTGACTGTGATGACCCTATAAGTGTCTTCTGATTTCTGAAATTATTCATAATTATGATATTTTACCTCTCAAAGCTTAGGGCCTTCTCTCCGGGCTTCAAGTTTGTTAGGAAAACATCCAATCCAATCTAAATTCTTCAATGTATATGTACAATGGTCAAAGTAAATAAAACTATCTATTTTTTATCTCTGGGGAATAGTAGTGCTTCAACATTTTGCTATTTACTTATCCATCTAGCATATCTAATCCATCTATTTCTTTTAGAAAGAAAGCATTGTTACCTCTATAACCATAAATCACATAAGGTCCTTTCCATAGAAAATCAAATTTTCCATGTTTACCTTTATCTTCTCTTCTTGAATCCCATTTTAACACTTCGTCTCCAATGTAGAAATCATCTTCTTTACTCTTTTTGTGAAAAAATTTCTTTATCTTATCCTGGATAACTTGAGACTTAATGTAAACCTCTTCTCTTGTTTGCTACAAATGAATGGTTTGATTAATATTTCTTTGAATGTCATTTGGCTCAACTTGTAATTCTTGAATAATCTTCATTACTGGTACTCCTAAGGAAGATGGAAAAACAACATCCATTCCATAAATAAGCTGGTAAGGAGATGTACCAATATATTTTATGGTTGTAAGTCTATCTGCCCATAAGGCATTGACTAACTTCTTATTCCAAGTCTTTTTGTTATCTTCTAGTAACTTTTTGATGATGTTTACAAGGCTCTTATTTCAAGATTCAGCTAGCCCATTACCTTGTGGGTAATATGCAGTAGAATGGCCTAAGGTAATGTGATATTTATGGAAAAATTTAATCATCTTTTTAGATTTGAATGCAGCTTCATTGTCAGTAATTATCTTTTGGGGACATCCCAATCTTGAAAGTATGTTGCTTTATAAAAATTAAATAATGGCAGTGTATGTGGCTTGCCTAGAGAGTATGGCCTCAATCCACTTGGTAAAATAGTCAGTGGCTGTTAGAGTCCACTTGTGTTGGGCTGGTGATGCGGGGTGAATTTCACCAATGAAGAAAAGACCCCATTGTTGAAATGGAATTTCAGTTGAAATGGGTTTTAAGGGAAGGGGTAACAAATTTTTCTTAACCTCAAATATTTTACACTTGTGAGAGGAGGTCACATACCTTTAACATCTGCAAACAAGGTAGACCAGTAAAAACCAGCTCTCAAGATTTTGTCTGCAGTAGTCTTCCAGTAGAAATTTCCTCCACAGTCACCTGCATGAAATTCTTATAATACTTTGTCAGCTTCTTCTTTCAACAAACAATTTACAAAATCCCACCACGATATTTCCAAAAAAGTACATTGTCTAATAAACAAAATCTTACTGCTTTAAGCTTTAAGAATCTAGATTTTGTTCGTGATAATCTAGGAGGAGCTTGTTAGTTTAGTAATACAAATATGATATTTGCATACCATGGTGAGTCTGAAAAGGCTTCATTGATCTCTGGAGTCGCCATCTCTTCCTAATCATCTACTTGGGCAATCAAATTTATGTCTAGGGCATGACAATTTGATTCAGCCATGAGTTTGGCTAAACCTTGACCTTTTATCAATTTAGTGGGTTTTATCTCTATGTCATATTATAAAATTGTGGCAATCCACTTACCTCTTCTACCATCAGGACCATCCTGAGTTAGAATGTCTTTTACTACAGCATTTGGGGCATAGGCAATGATGTGAGAATAAAGAATGTATACTCTGAAATCTTTAATGGCCTTTTCCAAAGCTAGGGCTTATTTCTCCCTGATACTATATTTCAAAGTGGCATCTCTAAGTGTTTTTCTAAAGAAATCTATGGGCTGCTCATAACCTTGGTCATTTTTCTGCAGTAAAACTGCAGCAATGGTGTGCTCTGAACTAAATGAAAAAATGATGAAATCCTTTTTAAAGTCGGGACTTATAAGGACTGGGGTTTTGGTTAAGGTCTGTTTGATGGATTCAAATGATTGTTTGGCCTCAATAGTCCATTTAAGAACTGAATCATTTTTTAGCATATTATTTAGCTCTCTGATTATTTCAGCTAAATTGGAAATGAATCTTCTTAAAAAGTTAATTTTTCCTAGAAAATCCCGTAACTCTTTTATGTTTCTTAGAGGACTGATGTTAAGAATTTCTTCTATGCTGGCAGGGTCTATTCTAATTCCTTCCTTAGATATTATGTGTCATAGTAACTTGCCTTCTTCAAATCCAAATAAGGTTTTTTTATGATTTAAAGAGATGCCAAACTTTTTTCATTTAATAAATACTTGTCTAAGATGATCCAAGTGTTGATAATCAGTCTTAGAAAATACAATTATGTCATCTAAGTAAATCACTAAGAATTCATGAATTTTCGTTGCTAAGGCTATATCCATAACTCTTTGAAAGGTAGCCCCTACATTCATTAAACCAAAAGGCATTTTTACATACATAAAAATGCCCCAAGGAGTATTAAAAGTTGTTTTGGCTTGACCCTCTAGTTGGACTAAAATTTGGTTGTATCCTGAAAATCCATCTAAAAGTGAAATCCTAGAAGAACCAACTACCCTTTGTAAAATGTGATCCGTCTTTGGTAAATGATAACTATCTTTTAAGGATACTTTATTTAGATTCCTAAAATCAACACATAATCTAATCTCTCCTGTCTTTTTTCTGGTTGGAACTAAATTAGAAACCCAATCAGAATATCTAATTGGTGCAATTATTTGTGCATCATACATTCTTGATACCTCTTTTTCAATCAAAGGCATCAAAATAGGGTTGATCCTTCTTAAATTTTGTTTAAAAGGCTTTTGGTCTTCTTTTATAGGGATTTTATGTTGTATTATGTTGGTCTCATAGGATTTTAGGTCCTCATAACTCCAAGCAAAAACATCTTGAAATTCCTTAAAAAGAGCAATATATTTTTATTTTTCTTGTTGAGGTAAGGCTTTGGAAAGTTTGATCATCTTGGGTTTTAACTCTATGCCTATGTTACATTCCTCAATATCAGATCTAAGTGGCTCCATTTTGGGTTTTCTAGCAACATCATTTGAGTCAAATAAATCTTCTAAATGAGTTAAACATTTTGGTAAGAAATTATCTTTGAGATTTAATATATCAGATTCATCATCAATTATCTCATAAATTTCTACTCTCTCTAAGTTATCTATATCTGGTTGACTAAACTTAGTAGGTCTAGCAAACTTTACTTTATTTACATCTATATTATTCAAATCAAATTCACTATCTAAATCTTGATCTAATGTACTGTCTGTGTCTATTTTACAATTCTGAAATTCACCTTCATTATTCATAAAATGGTAAATTTATTGGTCTTGTGAGAAAATTTTCCAATATTTGAGGTTATCTGGAATCATTGGTCTGTGTTTTACTTCTGCAGTATACTTATGATTGGGCTGAAAGGGTAAATTACAGGTATTAGCAAAAGTTTCTGAGTGTGCATGTATGTTTTGCTTTCTTGGGATTGTAGAAAAATTACATTCCAACAGTTCATCTTTCAAATCTAATACAGTTTCTCTATATTGGCCTAATATAGGATTATAAACAGAATATTATTCTTTTATCTATTTAATAATCAACTCTAAATCTCCCATTATTGATATTCTTTTACCTCCTAAGTTCTGATAATTTGGAGTCCTAAAAAGAGGGCTTCATACTCAGCCATATTGTTAGTGCATTTAAACTTCAGTCTGAAAGCATCGCCTTCTGCATGATTCTTTTCAATATTAGTTATCCAAACTCGTGCTCCTGATCCTAGTTTTTTTATTGAGCCATCAAAATCAAAATGCCATAAAGATTCATGAAAGATATTATCATTGTTTTGTGTTTTATTTTTTTCCTTTAGTTATGTTTTGATTTCATTATCAGTTTCAAGGTTACATAAATGAAGGAATCTAGGTCAGTAGGTGTAGCATAAATTGGGTAATTTATTGATCTTGCTGCACTGCTCACCATATATTTCATCAATGTTTCCCTATAGAGTTTCTTTGGTTGACGAAAACTGATATAGTAGCATATGACATGTCTAATTGTAGAGATCATTGTAATTTTTCTCTCCATGAACGAGATAATAACATTCCATATTTGGGTGGGATATCAACTAATACAATGTCCATGAGTATAATTTTACCAGGATATTGAACTAATGTAACACAAAAATCTTTAATTAAACCTAGGCATTTAACTTTGCTTGAATCAAATGAAAATAAATCTTTGTAAGGCCTCGTGATGTCTAAGTTCAGGGTTTCCATTATTGCTTTGGGCATTAGATTGTGTGAAGCTCCTGAATATAACATTGCATTGTGTAAAATTTGGTCATGAACAGTTAAACTGATGTAAAATGGAGGAACTGCTCCATCTTGATGTTTTCCATTCACATCAGGGCCAAAAATCAACTCTGGTTGATCATCATTCAAGTTTACAGAGTCTTCTCCATCATTCATGTTTAATGTTTCAGTGATTGTTGTTTTATACAAATCATGTTTTACCAATTTTGTCAAAGGAATTGGTATTTTTAACTTTTCAATTTCAGTTTGTCTATTGAATGAAGGTTGTGATTTACTAATTTGAATTAACTCTTCCTTATTGACTGTAGTTTGATTGGGTTTATCTTGTTTTTCTACAGTTGTATTTTCATTTTTTGTTTGAGTTTCTTATGTTTTACTACTCTTAGTTTTCTTTTTAGGAGTGACCATAGAAGCAGTAGATATTTTTTTTTAGATTTTGAATTGTCAGAAGCTGTTTTTGCAGTGGCAGCTTTGGATCTGTTGATTTTGGATCAGCAGTGGATGTATTTGATTCTAAGTTTATTGTTTTAGTAGAATTAGCTATTTTTGTAGCAACATATTTTGGTGAATCTTTTTTTGTTTGATCAACTTCATCTGTTATGTCAACTATCTTAGGACTGGGTGAAATTTTGGGGTTGGAAACTTTTAGGAATGAGTTAGAGTTTTTCTTATTTTCCCTAGGGAGAATTTGTAGAATTTTTGTTGTTGGGGTTTCTACTGTTTTCTTATTTTCAGTTTGTGCAGATTTCTTATTAGAAGGTTCGGTTTTTTTCTTACTTCTAAGGTTATATCGCTTATGTACTTCGTTTATGGCAAAATCATAACCTTGTTTGTAGTCAAATGATTCACCTGAATCTAATTGAAGTTGTTTCATTTCAAATAACTCTTAGTCTTCCTGAGTGAGAAAGATAGTGTTATCATCATCTATACCCATTACATTTATGGTGTCTTCATCATCAACATTCTTTTGAGAAATTTCAACATAGTTCTCTTGAAATGAAGGTATTATTGTCTGATCAAGTGCTGATTCTTTAGATTTTCCTGAATTTGTATTTTTCCTGAAGTTGGGATTCCTGATTTGTTGTTGATTATCCCATTGAGGTCTCCTTTTGATGTTGTCTAATCTATCCATCATTCTCTCTAAATTCTTAGCTAATTGATCTGTTTTTCCATCTGAACTAGATGTTTCTTCTTTTATCATTACTCTCCTCTCATTCCTCAATTTAGCTTTTCTAGCCAAAATATTTACTTCTACACTAACAACATCTGTTTGCATTCTTTCTAATGTTTCAACATTTCTCTCCCTCAGCTAATAAGCCATGTCTGTGTCAAATCCATCAGGGAATTTGAGTAGGACGGAATCAAGAGTGGGTTTGAGATTGGCTAGGATTGAATTGTAAACACTGTTGAATCTAGTGCAGTAGTCCTGGAATGTTTCATTAGGAGCTCTTCTCATGGCATCAACTTCAGATAATATTTGGAGTGGATTTTTCTTCTTTTCCCATTTATTCAAAAATACTCTATGAAAGACTACTAAATCAATTATAATACCAAGATTAAGACCTTTAAATTGTTTCTTAACTTCCCTTGTTAATGTTTGTGCAAAGAGTCTCATTTGTACATCAGAATCATCTATTTCATGAAACTCAAAGTGATCTTTCATTTAATTAATGTTAGGAAGTGTATTGAGTAGTAGCATCAAATTGGGGTATCTTACTTTGGTAATCCTGAGGCATGTCATGTAACTGTCCTGGAAGAACTAGGGGAGCAAACCTAGCAGTCATAGCTTGAATTTTAGCTTGGTTAGGAGGTAGATTGGAAGTGCTTGGGGTTGAGCTGGAAGTACTAGCTGATGCAGTTAATGAAGTGACTGATGAAACTAGAATATAATATGGTGAACTATAAAAAGTTGTGGATGAACTAAAAGATAAAGTTGGGGTGCTAGAAAATGAAACTGGAATATATGAAGAACTACTTGGAAATGAGAATGATGAATTTGAATTTGCAGAAGATAAACTAATGGATGAAGCTGATATGGGAGAGTCTGGAAATAATATTCTAGGTTGTAAGGGTTGTCTAGGGATAAATGGATCTATAGGTTGGAATGTAGTGGAAATTATAGAAGATGTAGTGGTATCTAAATGAGAAATAGAAGGCTTAGATGTGTATGCTAATAATTCAGCTAATTCAATAGCTTCATTTATTTCCTTAAGAATAGTAGCATTTATCTCTTCAAGTTTATCATGAGCTTTAAATATCTTTGATTCAAAATCTGCTGAAATATTTTTCTGTTTTGTTTCAAGAAATGAAATAAAAACATGGTCTATAATAGCACTTTTTAAGTCAGTTTCTAATTTACTTCTAAACAAAGAATGTTTAAACTTCAGATCAAACTCTATGTCTTGTAATCTCACTAACTCTTTCGGTAATTAATTTGCTCTATATAAGGAAAAATTTGCACCTAAATCTTTTACTCGTTTATTCTTTTTCCCAATTCTGTCCGGATTGTCTACTATAACAACAGGTTTAGGATCCGAGTTAGACCTAGTATAGTAAATTTTTCTACAAGCCATAATTACAGTTTTTTATAAAATGATACAACTTTTAAAACAGTCTTAAAGGAAAAAGATAATGAAAAAGATTTCTTTAAGACCTATTTTAAGACAGAGGATTGGTTAGTTCCCTAGTATGGTCGCCAATATGTTATCACTCTAATAATTCTTAAGTTGTGAGATTTTGATTTAAAGCCTAAGAACTTTAGAGGTAAGCATAGACCAACTTTTAAACTCTAGGATCTAGCCTTCCTAGGGTTTAGAGAAGGCTCTCTTTAAGATTTAACTTTGTTTTGATTATAAGATATTAGGCTAGTTATGATTGTGCAAATTTGGTTTTGATTTGGTTTGGTTTGGTGGGAAAAATCACTTAATGATATGGATAGTGGGAAATATTCTTGTCCATTAGGCTAAGGAGTCAAAAGTCAAGCAGAAAAAACTAGGAACAAGGTCAAAAAGTCAAATGTTTTCAGGGCAATATAGATAAGTTTTTGAAGATCTTGGAAGGATGATTTGGTGAAGTAGTTTGATCGAGATAAAGAGCAATGAAGGATTCTTTGATCTGGATAAGGAAGGAATAGACAGAGGTAATTCAAGAGAGGGAGAAATTAAGGGTTCCCTACTCTGGAAATCAGCAGAAAACATATAAATGATAAACAGTAAAGACAAGGTGCTTTTAACAAATCCTGAAATAATACTCTTGTCTTATCATTCAAATTTAGAACACATAATGGATGCATGAAAACGTGAGAAGATAAACAATGACAAATAGAAAGTAATTCACTTCAATGGC
The DNA here is from genome assembly GCA_034641835.2 of Pinus albicaulis. Lineage (NCBI taxonomy): Eukaryota > Viridiplantae > Streptophyta > Pinopsida > Pinales > Pinaceae > Pinus > Pinus albicaulis. Next base: position 96,187 of record JAXQQM020075027.1, on the reverse strand, counting down.
TCATCACATGAATCCTGAAATATGATGCTAGATTATTTGATCCAGTTTGCTACTCGAACTTGCAACAAAAAGCCTTCAAGTATAGCAAAAATAACTATAGAAATCTTCAGCAATTTATTCAACAATAATACTTCAAAGGGTGAAGTATTTATACAAATGTTTACAAAATATCCTAGAATGCTTTTAGGAATTATCTAAGAAAAAATAAAATATCTTTACAATAAAATAGTGACAGCTGCTTAAAAAATCAGCAAGATGTATTATTTATCGAAATAAAATAGAAAATTGTTTGTGGATTAGGTGTAGCTGGCTACCTTGGTGTCCTCTTTGCTGGCACAGATATTTCAAATCTGTTTTGAAATATTATCTTCTTTATCTTATACTCTTTCATCTTATACTCTTTAACTCTGATACTCTTTAACCTTTGTAAAAACTTCCTTACTGGTGGAATAAATTCTGTTTTGACTGTGAAAAAATCAGCCAACTATTTTATCCTTTTATCTGCAATTTTGACTTTTACAGTGAATCAGTGAGTGATTTCCAAGCTTCATCATTTGGAATTTGTATCTTTTTTAGCTTCCTAAAATTCTCATCTGCCTCAATATATCTAGCAAATGTTGGTTTTATGACAAATAAGTGTTTTATCTCATGTTGCAAATAAAACAAGTCTTCAAAACTTCTGTGTAAGACCTTCTGTGTAGGAATACCTTGTCCTTCTGTCTTATCCACCTACTCTTTTTCATAATATCTGATTTTCTTATTATAGTCTTCCTATGGCATGAGTTTATCATTAATGACCAGAATATTAGGCAAACCTCTTTGCCTCAAATTTTCAAATTTGACCATGAACTTGACTGTGGCTATGTTCGTATTTTCACATTTCTCTTCAAGTTTTTTCATTAGATTCTTCTTTGAAATGACTTTCCTTATTTCAAGGATTGTCTATGTCCTATTAGTAATTTCAATTTATTCCAACTCTTGCTTGTTTTTACTGTTGAGAAACTTGATCAATTCTATGGCTTGCTCAGATTTATCACCTAGATCATCTTTTGTTTTCTGAATCTCTGCTTATGTTGCCTTCATAAATATCTCTGCTCATATATTACCTGGATTGATGGACAAACATCATTTATGGCTTCAATCATTTTACTCCATAATTGATTCTTCACATAAGAAATTGGCTCTTTTAAGGTTAAGTCCTTTTGTAGTTTTTTCAACTCAGTATTTAACCTGTTAGCCCTTTGTTCATAAGTTTTAGCATTGATTTGCGCTAGCTTCTTGGTGTCTTCAAGATTGTCGGTCAGTTTCTTCAATCCGTTGATCCCATTAGTTTGAAGTGACATTTATTCCATGGCTTTAACTAATTTACTAGCCTCATCAGAATGTTGAGCTACTGTAGTAGAGGATTCTGTGGCTGAAGTGGTGGAAAATGTCACTGGCACTACAGTAGCCAGTGGTTCTTATGGTGCCAACTCTTCTACCAGAGTTGAAAGCACAGCTGTAGTAACCATGGGAATTACTGTAGGTGTTTCCTGTGCTTTTGTAGTTTCTCTTTCATGGAAAATCTTGTCCATTTGGATTTCCATATCTTTTATCTGTCGTGTCAATTGTAGAATTAAATTCATCATATCATCCTTCTATATTTTCTCTTGTACTATTTCTTTGACCTGTGGATGTTTAGTTGGTGGAAGCTTGATTTGTTTCCTTAATGCTACAATATCCTCATTCTTTTTCTTCACTAACTGTTCTGCAGCCTTGACATTGGCAGGATCATATCCTACTTGAATAACCAACTCTTCTAAAGACTTAATCCTAAGATATTTAGCATATGATGAGGCATTTTCAACCTTCATGTGATCTCTCATGTTTATTATGGTATTATGAAGCTTGTTAACACTCATGGCCTTTGTAGTAATAGTAGAATATAACATCTCTGAACTTTACCTGTGAAATTCAATTTTATCTAGTGCATGGATACTTTTTGTTGGCACTTCAAGATCAACTTTCTTATAATCTGCAACTGTCTTAGGAGTCTTAACTATTTGTTGGAGCACTGACATAATCAACTTTTTGTTTGAGTAATCAAAAGATGATAAATGTTTGTTTTGAATGCCTGGCGTTTGCTTCAAATATTGAGAATGAATCTCATTTTTGATTTCTTCATTCTTTATCTTAATCTGCTTATATTTTTCCCTGATATCAAGATGTTTTTCTTCTGTTGTCTATGAGGAAGATACCTCCAAATTATGTTGTTTCTCTATGACCTAAGTGTTCGAATTATCAGGATTTCCTTCATTCAAAATCTCTGTTGCGGGCTCATTTGTATTGACTGTGGAAACATCTTTATTTGCCACTAGAACATCTGTGTCTTCTACTTCTATGGTCACTTTTCCTTTATCAACTGAATTCACTTTAGGCTTTTTATTGTATCTAAGTTTAAACCTTGTCTCAATTGTTGTCTCAGCAGTATATTTACCTTCTTCTCTGACTCTCTTATTACCTTTTTCTCCTTGATTTTCAGTTTGCAAGATGTGACTAGTATCACCCTGTTTAATTGCAACTACCAAAGTGTTTACTAGCCACTCAGTTTGATTGACATATTTTTCAATCTCTGGTTTTTTCTCATGAATATAAGGTGTTAGTTTGCACTTAACCCTCATTTTGCTCAATATTGCTTGTCGATCATAGTTCCATGAGAAGCTTTCTTCAAATCTATACTCAAGTAATTTTTTTGTTGCTTCTTGTTATGCATCTCTCTGATTACAAATAAATGGTCCTACCTGATTCTTCAAGTTAAAATGGATCTTCTTTTTGGCTGCTAAGAAGTTGATAGAATTAGAATTTAATATTTTCCTAATATACTCTAAGGAAAAAATTCTCATTGGCACATACATAGGAAGTTTATAGGGTAACAAATTGGACCCAAAAACTCTAATTTCTATATGTTTTTTATATAAGTACCAATCACCGGTTCTAGTGTGCTCTCATAGTTGTAGAAATTTCTTCATTTAATCACTGATTCTTGGTTGTTCTGTATTTGTCAACATATTTATCAATGGATGGACAAAGTTATCTGTAAATTCTACATAAGTGAATTTTGTGGACTCTTTTCTGATCAAAGATGTCCAAAAGATGACTGAAAGTGGATTTTCTTCTATATCAAGCTTCTGGAGGGTTATAGGGAACTTGTCTACATGGAATTATAAAAACATATGGAAGAGGAAGGATGTATATCTAAATATTTTTTTAGTTGGCAATTTGACAAGTTGATCATGGATATTATCAGCTATATACTCAGCATAATTGAAAATTACAGAGGGAGGTTGTCCTGGTGTAAAAGTAGATAGAAAACCTAGGATTGATTCATCAATATGCTCATCTATAAAGTATCCTAGGATAAATGATAACATGGAAATGGCATGCCTAAACCCTTCTGAAAATTTTGAAGTAGAATATGGAGGGTTGATTTGTGGAATTTCAACATGTAAAGGCATGAACACTTGAAAAATCTGAAACCTTTTGGGAAAATCAAGACCAATATACAACTTTATAAGTGCTTCTATTGACAAAGGAACTGCTTTGGGATCATGTTTGAGTTGTAAAATCTGGTTTACGGACTCAGCAGTAATTGTAAATAGTACCTCTTTGTTTGCATTCATCATTTCTCTATGTTCAAGTGAATAATAGCTATAACAACAACCTAATAACATCTGGGCATTGATGAGTGATTGGAACAACGTATTTGCGTAGGTTTGATTCCCAAATTTTGACTTCTTCAACCTAATATAAGGACTTTTCCTAACTCCAGCAGTGGAGGTCTAACAAATTAAATTCAATAACTGGATTTGTTATTTTATAGTCCACATCTGCTAAAGGTGCGTGTTCAATGTCTAAAATAGGAGGTTGTAGAGGATTTACAACGATTGTAGTCTTGGAGTACATAGCTAGATTTGATTTTGACATTTTTTAGGCTTTCTGGATTCTTCTGTAAGATTAAGTGGTTTACAAAAGTGTTTTTAACTTTAACAGAAGTTCTTGGATGAAAATTAAGTACAACCTTGTTTTCTTTTTGGGTTTCAACCTTCAATTTTAGATTTCAACTATTCTTCAGACTCTCAAAGGTTTATCAAATAAGAAACAAAGGTTTCTTATACTTCCTTCAGTGAAATTTAGGCTAAAATGTATTCAAATTGGGCGCAAAAGGGTTGGGGTTACCTGCAAAGGATTTCTAGGCAAATTAGGAATTTTATAAGGTCTGCAAGTGATAAATAAATTCAAAATTTTCCTTTAAAACTGTATGTAGTATTGAAACAGGGCTTTTATCAAATTTTGATAGGGAATTAGCTCTTTTCAGGCAACTACAAGCTTTATTTGGAAAAATAGGCTTATATTGTGGTTAAATATTTCAGAAATTCCTTTTAAAATGACAACATGTTTGTTTTTATTGGAAAAATACCTGTTTGTGCAAGTATAGGTCTTTCTAATAGGTTCTGAGGCATTTGGAGAAGTTTCTGATATCTTTGAAGGTCTCTGGCATCAATCTAGGAGCTTTATGCAATCTTTGATAGCAAATGTAGGGCTTTCTGGCTTTTCTGAGCATAAAACGGTGTACAGGGTCTTCTTTTCTTAGTCGGACTGAACGCATAGAAATAATGTAGAAAGGGCTTTATTGTATGTATTATGAAGTTTTATATAACATTTTTAGGTTTAACAAGCTTGCATTTAATGACAGTCATGTTGAATACATAGGGCGGTTTTGGTCTTCAAAGGCAGAAAACCAAGGGTGGTTATCACATGGGAATTGGACGGTATATGGTTTTGGTTGGATCAAATGTGATCCAATAAGATTTGGCCCCGTGGAGGAGGGAGAAAGGTGGAAAACCACCCATTTCGCACAGTTTTGAAATGGGTTACGGTCGCGCATTTTAAAATGCGATATTGCATGGTGATTGTCAAATCTAGGAGTCGGCATGCGAACGACTGTGATTTAATGGGAAAACTGCTTGGCGGTAGGAGGTGGGGTCCAAGGTTTGTATTATGTGGAGGGGAAGATTTTCATATTAAAAACGTAAGTTTTTATTTTAAAATCAATACTTTATTATGGTTGGTGGGGCAAATATTACATAGCATATAAAACATTAACCAATGTTTTATAACCAATGGCACGGGATATATTATATGGTAAATAAAACCTTTGTGCGTGTTTTAAAACCATTGGGGGCGGGATTAATATATAGGATATGTTTAAACCTATGGGGAAAAAGGGTGCAGTTTTTATTTATCATGTGCGATAAATAAACCATAGGTTAAACTTTAAATAGTGGGTTTTGGGGATATTTATATGAAGGAATTAATAATATACGGGAAGGATATTATATAAGGGATTTAATACTTTAGGTTATAAATTAATATGAAATGAAAATGAAATGAATTAAAATACATAAAATTTAAACTAAGTAAAGTGTAAATAGGCATTTTTGCATAAAATTATCTCATTTTGATTTTTACACATAAACTTAGGATAAAATTTATTTTGTGGGTTTTTTAGTTTTTTTTGGGATGAAAGGAAATTAATTAAGGGGGGTTTTAATTTTCTAAGCAAAGATGTATTTTACTTAGGAAAAGGGTTTATATTTTCGGAAAAGGGTGAATTTGCTGATGAAATGGGTTTTCATGTAGGGAATCCAATATTTTTAACCAATCAGTCATTAAGCCTTGGGTCTGGTCCCAACAGAAGTCAAAGAAATGCTCTAAGCCTCTTTGACTGAAGGTTTAGAATATTGGATTATTTCGGGGGAGGGGAAATTAGTAATTTGCCCGATTATGCTTTATTACATGTCTTGCACAACTGCTTTCTACCTACCCATCATTATTCTAACATTTCTTACTTCATTTGCATGGGTGCATTTAAGCTTTCAACCCTAAATCCATTTTTCTCTTAAAGCAATAAATCTATCTAATTCTAACCTTATTTCATCCGAGGGCTCAAATTAAAATGTTGAGCTCCTCATTTATTCTCTAACTATCTACTTATTTGCCAAGTTTAAATTGTTTGACATATCTTTATTCTCTATCTAAAACATGAAATTCAAAACGTGAAAAGCTAAGATTAAGCTATTTAACTGATCATGGATTATGATATTTTGAACAATATGCACATAATCATTATTCTTACAGTAAAAGTAAATAGTAGTGGCATTTTGACTTGCTCACTTTCAGGTCTTATTTTTATCTCTTTTTTCTTTTGGGGTTTACTCTTTTCTAAGTCCTTTGATATTTATTTTAGGACTTTTACCCTCTTTCATTTTTTATTATTTTCAAAATATGGGAAAAACAACTTGTAGAAAGAAAGTCAATTAAAAAATTATGAACCCTATTATTATAGGATCCTAACAGTGGCTCCACATGAGGATGGCATTTCCTGGTGAAATGTCAAGAACTTTAAGACTTGTAGCCTTTGAATTTTGACTGTGATGACCCTGTAAGTGTCTTATTATTTCTGCAATTATTCATACTTATGATATTTTATCTCTCAAAGCTTATGGCCTTCTCTTTGGGCTTCAACTTTGTTAGGAAAACATCCAATCCAATCTAAATTCTTCAATGTATATGTACAATAGTCAAAGTAAATAAAACTAACTATTTTTTATCTCTAAGGAGTAGTAGTGCTTCAGCATTCTGCGATTTACTAGTCCATCTAGCATATCTGATCCATCCATTTCTTTTAGAAATAAAAAATATTTACCTCTGTAATAATAAATCACATAAGTTCCTTTCCATAGAAAATCAAATTTTCCATGTTTACCTTTATCTTCTCTTCTTGAATCCCATTTTAACACTTTGTCTCCAATGTAGAAATCCTAGATATCTTGAGACTTAATGTAAACCTCTTCTCTTGTTTTCTGTAAGTGAACGGTTTGCTCAATCCTTATTTGAATGTCATTTGTCTCAACTTTTAATTCTTCAATAATCTTCATCACTGGTACTCCTAAGGAAGATGGAAAAACAACATCCATTCCATAAACAATCTGGTAAGGAGATGTACCAGTAGATTTTTTGGTTGTAAGTCTATCTGCCCATAAGGCATTGACTAACTTCTTATTCCAAGTCTTTTTGTTATCTTCTAGTAAATTTTTTATGATGTTTACAAGGCTCTTATTTGAAGATTCAAGTAGGCCATTACCTTGTGGGTAATATGCAATAGAATGGCCTAAGGTAATGTGATATTTATGGAAAAAGTAAATCATCTTTTTAGATTTGAATGCACCTGCATTGTCAGTAATTATCTTTTGGGGACATCCAAATCTTGAAAGTATGTTGCTTTCTAAAAAGGAAATTATGACAGTGTATGTGGCTTGCCTAGAGGGTATGGCCTCAATCCATTTGGTAAAATAGTCAGTGGCTGTCAGAATCCACTTGTGTTGGGCTGATGATGGGGGGTGAATTTCACCAATGAAATTAAGACCCCATTGTTGAAATGGCATTTCAGTTGAAATGGGTTTTAAGGGAAGGGGTAACACATTTTTCTTAACCTCAAATATTTGACACTTGTGACAGGAGGTCACATACCCTTTAACATCTGCAAACAAAGTAGACCAGTAAAAACCAGCTCTCAGGATTTTGTCTGCAGTAGTCTTCTAGTAGCGATTTCCTCCATAGTCACCTGCATGAAATTCTTGTAATACTTTGTCAGCTTCATCTTTTAACAAACAATTTAACAAAATCCCACTATGATCTTTCCAAAAAAATACATTGTCTAATATACAAAATCCTGCTGCTTTAAGCTTTGAGAATCTAGCTTTTGTTCTTGATAATCCAGAAGGAGCATGTAAATTTAGTAATACAAATATGATATCTACATGCCATGGTGAGTCTGAAAAAGGCTTCATTGATCTCTGGAGTCGCCATCTCTTCCTGATCATCTACTTGGGCAATAAAACTTATGTCTAAGGCATGACAATTTGATTCAGCCATGAGTTTGGCTAAACCTTGACCTTTTATCAATTTAGTGGGTTTTATCTCTATGTCATATTCTAAAATTGTGGCAATCCACTTACCTCTTCTACCATCAGGACCATCCTGAGTTAGAATGTCTTTTACTACTGCATTTGGGACATAGGCAATGATGTGAGAATAGAGAATGTATACTCTGAAATCTTTAATGGTCGTTACCAAAGCTAGCGCCTATTTCTCCATGATATTGTATTTCAAAGTGGCATCTCTAAGTGTTTTGCTAAAGAAAGATATGGGCTACTCATAACCCTGGTCATTTTTCTTCAGTAAAACTGCAGCAATGGTGTGCTCTGAAGCAAATGAAAAAATGATGAAATCCTTTTTAAAGTCAGGACTTATAAGGACTGGGGTTTTGGTTAAGGTCTGTTTGATGGATTCAAATGATTGTTTGGCCTCAAGAGTCCATTTAAGAACTGAATCCTTTTTCATAATATTATTTAGCTCTCTGATTATTTCAGCTAAATTGGAAATGAATCTTCTTAAAAAGTTAATTTTTCCTAGAAAATCTTGTAACTCTTTTATGTTTCTTGAAGGATTAATGTTAAGAATTGCTTCTATTCTGGTAGGGTCTATTCTAATTCCTTCCTTAGATATTATGTGTCATAGTAACTTGCCTTCTTCTAATCCAAATAAGGTTTTCTTAGGGTTTAAAGAGATGCCAAACTTTATGAATTTAATAAAGACTTGTCTAAGAGGATCCGAGTGTTCATAATCAGTCTTAGAAAATACAGTTATGTCATCTAAGTAAATCACTAAGAATTCATGAATTTCCTTTGCAAAGGTTATATCCATGGCTCTTTGAAAGGTAACCCCTGCATTCATTAAACCAAAAGGCATTTTTACATACATAAAAGTTACCCAAGGAGTAGTAAAAAATTTTTTGGCTTGATCCTCTGGTTGGACTAAAATTTGGTTGTATCTTGAAAATCCATCTAAAAGTGAAATCCTAGGAGAACCAACTACCCTTTGTAAAATGTGATCCATATTTGGTAAAGGATAATTATCTTTTAAGGATACTTTAGTTAGATTCCTAAAATAAACACATAATCTAATCTCTCCTATCTTTTTTCTGGTTAGAACTAAATTAGAAATCCAATCAGAATATCTGATTGGTGCAATTATTTGTGCATCGTACATTATTTTTACCTCTTTTTCAATCAAAGGCATCAACACAGGATTGATCCTTCTTAAATTTTGTTTAAAAGGCTTTTGGTCTTCTTTTATAGAGATTTTATGTTGTATTATGTTGGTCTCATAGGATTTTAGGTCCTCATAACTCCAAGCAAAAACATCTTGAAATTCCTTAAAAAGAGCAATATATTTTTCTTTTTCTTGTTGAGGCAAGGCTTTGGAAAGTTTGATTATCTTGGGTTTTAACTCTGTGTCTATGTTACATTCCTCAATATCGGATCTAAGTGGCTCCATTTTGGGTTTTCTAGCAACATCATTTGAGTCAAATAAATCTTCTAAATGAGTTAAACCTTTTGGTAAGAAATTATCTTTGAGATTTAAGATATCAGATTCATCGTCAATTATCTCATCAATTTCTACTCTCTCTAAGTTATCTGTGTTTGATTGACTAAACTTAGTAGGTCTAGAAAAATTTAATTTATTTACATCTATATTATTCGAATGAAATTCACTATCTAAATCTTGATCTAATGTACAGTCTGTGTCTATTTTACAATTCTGAAATTCACCTTCATTATTCATAAAATGGTAAATTTGTTGGTCTTGTGAGAAAATTTGCCAATATTTGAGGTTATCTGGAATCATTGGTCTGTGTTTTACTTCTGCAGTATACTTATGATTGGGCTGAAAGGGTAAATTGCAGGTACTAGAAAAAGTTGCTAAGGAGTATTCCTATATGTTTTGCTTTCTTGGGATTGCAGAAAAATTACATTCCAACAGTTCATCTATCAAATCTAATACAGTTTCTCTATATTGGCCTAGTCTAGGATTATAAATAGAATATTATTCTATTATATGTTTAACTCTAAATCTCCCATTATTGATATTCTTTTACCTCCTAAGTTTCTGATAATCTGGAGTCCTAAAATGAGGGCTTCATACTCAGCCATATTGTTAGTGCATTTAAAATTTAGTTTGAAAACATGGCCTTTTGCATGATTCTTTTCAATATTATTTATCCAAACTCCTGCTCCTGCTCCTAGTTTGTTTACTGAGCCATCAAAATCTGAATGCCATAAAGATTCATGAAAGATATTATCATTGTAAAATCACTTTCGGTAATAATCACATATAATGGAACGTTGTCGACGCGTTTCGAACCAACCAGTGTGGTTCATCATCAGGACTAGGTGATGATGAACCACACTGGTTGGTTCGAAACGCGTCGACAACGTTCCATTATATGTGATTATTACCGAAAGTGATTTTACAATTTTATATGGATCACAGAAGCATAGATTCTAAAGATATTATCATTGTTTTGTGTTTTCTTTTTTTCCTTTAGTTCAGTTTTGATTTCATTATCAGTTTCAAAGTTACATAAGATGAAGGAATATAGGTCAGTAGGTGTAGCATAAATTGGGTAATTTATTGATCTCGCTGTACTACTCACCGTATATTTCATCAATGTTTCCCTGTAGAGTTTCTTTGGTTGACCAAAAACTGATATAGTAGCATATGACATGTATAATTGTAGAGATCCCTGTAATTTTTCTCCCCATGAGCGAGATAATAACATTCCATATTTGGGTGGGATATCAGCTACTACAATGTCCATGTGTATACTTTTACGAGGATATTGAACTAATGTAACACACAAATATTTAATTAAACCTAGGCATTTAAATTTATTTGAATCAAATGAAAATAAATCTTTGTAAGGCCTTGTGATGTCTAAGTTCAGGGTTTCCATTATTTCTTTGGGCATTAGATTGTGTGAAGCTCCTGAATCTAAAATTGCATTGTGTAAAATTTGGTCATGAACAGTTAAACTGATGTAAAATGGAGGAACTCCTCCATCTTGATGCTTTCCATTCACATCAGGGCCAAAAATCAACTATGGTTGATCATCATTCAAGTTTACAGAGTCTTCTCCATCATTCATGCTTAATGTTTCAGTGATTGTTGTTTTGTACAAATCATGTTTTACCAATTCTATCAAAGGAATTGGTATTTTTAACTTTGAAATTTCAGTTTGTATATTGAATGAAGGTTGTGATTTACTAATTTGAATTAACTCTTCCTTAGTAACTGTAGTTTGAGTGGGTTTATCTTGTTTTTCTACAATTATGTTTTCATTTTCTATTTGATTTACTTGTGTTTTACTGCTCTTAGTTTTCTTTTTAGGAGTGACTTGAGAAGCAGTAGATGTTTTTTCAAATTTTGAATTGTCAGAAGTTGCTTTTGCAGTGGCATCTTTTGGATCTACTGATTTTGGATCAGTAGTGGATGTATTTGATTCAAAGTTTGTTGTTTTTGTAGAATTAGCTGTTTTTGCAACAACATATTTTTTTGAATCTTTTGTTGTTTGATCAACTTCATCTGTTATGTCAACTATCTTAGGACTGGGTGAAATTTTGGGGTTGGAAATGTTTTGGGATGAGTTAGAGTTTTTCTTATTTTCCCTAGGGATAATTTGCAGAACTTTTGTTGTTGGGGTTTCTAATGTTTTCTTATTTTCAGTTTGTGTAGATTTCTTAGTAGAAGGTTCAGTTTTTTTCTTACTTCTAAGGTTATATTTCTTATGTACTTCGTTTATGGCAAAATCATAACCTTTTTTGCAGTCAAATGATTCACCTGAATCTAATTGAAGTTGTTGCATTTCAAATAAATCTTGGTCTTCCTGAATGAGAAAGATACTGTTATCATCATCTATACCCATTAGATTTATGGTCTCTTCATCATCAACATTTTTCTTAGAACTTTCAACATAGTTCTCTTGAAATGGAGGTCTTATTGTCTGATCAGGGGCTAATTCTTTTGATTTTCATGAATTTGTATTTTTCCTGAAGTTGGGATTCCTGATTTGTTGTTTATTATCCCATTGAGGTCTCCTTTCTATGTTGTCTAATCTATCCATCATTCTCTCCAAATTCTTAGCTAACTGATCTATTTTTCCATCTGAACTAGATGTTTCTTCTTTTATGGTTAGTCTCTTCTCATTCCTCAATCTAGCTTTTCTAGCCAAAATATTTACTTCTACACTAACAACATCTGTTTGCATTCTTTCTAATGTTTCAGAATTTCTCTCCCTCAGTTGATAAGCCATTTCTATGTCAAATCCATCAGGGAATTTGAGCAGGACAGAATCAAGAGTGGGTTTGAGATTGGTTGGGATTGAATTGTAAACATTGTTGTATCTAGTGCAGTAGTCCTGGACTATTTCATTAGGAGCTCTTCTCATGGAATCAAATTCATATAATATTTGGAGTGGATTTTTCTTCTTTTCCCATTTATTCAAAAATACTCTATGAAAGACTGCTAAATCAATTATACTACCAAGATTAATACCTTTAAACCATTTCTTAACTTCCCTTGTTAATGTTTGTGCAAAGAGTCTCATTTGTACATCAAAATCATCTATATCATGAAGCTCAAAGTAATCTGTCATTTTATTAATGTGCTTTTGGGCAGTGTACTGAGTAGTAGCATCAAATTGGGGTATCTTACTTTGGTAATCCTGAATTATGTCATGTAACTGTCCTAGAAGAACTAGGGGAGCATACCTAGCAGCCATAGCTTGAATTTTAGCTTGACTAAGAGGTAGATTGGAAGTGCTTGGGGCTGAACTGGAAGTACTAGCTGATGAAGTTAATGAAGTGTCTGATGAAACTGGAATATAAGATGGTGAACTATAAAAAGTGGTGGATGAACTAAAAGATAAAGTTGGCGCGCTAGAAAATGAAACTGGAATATATGAAGAACTACTTGGAAATCAGAATTATGAATTTGAATTTGCAAAAGATAAACTAATAGATGAAGCTGATATGGGAGAATATGGAAATAATATTCTAGGTTGTAAGGGCTATCTAGGGATAAATGGATCTATAGGTTGGAATGTAGTGGAAATTATAGATGATGTAGTGGTATCTAAATGAGAAATAGAAAGCTTAGATGTGTATGCTAATAATTTAGCTAATTCAATAACTTCATTTATTTCCTTAAGAATAGTAGCATTTATCTCTTCAAGTTTATCATGAGCTTTAAATATATTTGATTCAGAATCTGCTGAAATATTTTTATGTTTTGTTTCAAGAAATGAAATAAAAACAGGGTCTATAACAACACTTTTAAAATCAGTTTCTGATTTGCTTCTAAACAAAGAATGTTCAAATTTCAGATCAAACAATATGTATTGTAAACTCACTAACTCTTTTGATGATGAATTGGCTATATCTAAGGAAACTTTTGCACCTAAATCTTTTACTTGTTTATTCTTTTTCCCAATTCTGTTCGGATTGTCTACTATAACAGCAGGTTTAGGATCCGGGTTAGACCTGGTATAGTAAATTTTTCTAGAAGCTAGAATTACATTTTTTTATAAAATGATATTCACAACTTTTAAAATAGTCTTAAAGGCAAAAGTTAATGAAAAAGATTTCCTTAAGACCTATTTTAAAATTGAAGATTGGTTAGTTCCCCAGTATGGTCGCCAGTATGTTATCACTCTAATAATTCTTAAGTTGTGAGAGTTTGATTTAAAGTCTACGAACTTTAGAGGTAAGCACAGACCAACTTTTAAAATCTAGGATCTAGCCTTCCTAGGGTTTAGAGAGGGGCTCTCTCTTTAATAATTAAATTTGTTTTGATTATAAGATATTAGGCTAGTTATGATTGTGAAAATTTGGTTTTGATTTCATTTGGTTTGGTGGGAAAAATCACTTAATGAGATGGATAGTGGGAAATATTCTTGTCCATTGGGCTAAGGAGTCAAAAGTCAAGCAGACATAACTAGGATCAAGATCAAAAAGTCAAATGTTTTTAGGGCAAGATAGATAAGTCTTTGAAGATCTTGGAAGGATGATTTTGTGAAGTGGCTTGATCGAGATAAAGAGCAATGAAGGATTATTTGATCAAGATAAGGAAGGAATAGACAGAGGTCATTTGAAAGAGGGAGAAATTAAGGGTTCCCTACTCTGGAAATCAGCAGAAAACATAGAAATGATAAACAGTAAAGACAGGGTGCTTTTAACAAATCCTGAAATAATACTCTCGTTTTATAATTCAAATTTAGAATACATAATGGATGCATGAAAACATGAGAAGATAAACAATGACAAGTAGAAAGTACTTCACTTCAATGGCTCATCACATGAATCCTGAAATATGATGCTAGATGATTTGATCCAGTCTGCTACTCAGACTTGCAATAAAAAGCCTTCAAGTATAGCAAAAATAACTATAGAAATCTTCAGTAATTTATTCCACAATAATACTTCAAAGAGTGAAGTATTTATACAAAATGTTTACAAAATATCCTAGAATTCTTTTAGGAATTATCTAAGGAAAAATAAAATATCTTTACAACAGAATAGTGACAGCTGCTTAACAAATCAGCAAGTTGTCCTATTTATCCAAATAAAATAGAAAACTATTTGTGGATTAGGTCCAGCTGGTTGCCTTGGTGTCCTCTTTGCTGGCACAGACATTTCAAATATGTTTTGAAATATTATCTTCTTTATCTTATAATATTTCATCTTATACTCTTTAACTCTGATACTCGTTAACCTCTGTAAAAACTGCCTTACTACTGTAATAAATTCTGTTTTCACTGTGAAAAAATCGGCCAACTATTTTATCCTTTTATCTGCAATTTTGACTTTTCCTTCTGTCTTGGCCACCTACTCTTTTGCATAATCTCTGATTTTCTTATTATAGTCCTCCTATGGCATGATTTTATCATTAATGACCATAATATTAGGCAAACCTCTTTGCCTCAAATTTTCAAATTCGACCATGAACTTGGTTGTGGATATGTTCATATTTTCACATTTCTATTCAAGTTGTTTCATCAGATTCTTCTTTGAAATTACTTTTCTTATTTCAAGGATTGTCTCTGTCCTATCAGTAATTTCTATTTCTTCAAACTCTTTCTTGTTTTTACTGTTGAGAAACTTTATCAATTATATGGCTTGCTTAGGTTTATCACCTAGCTCATCTTTCCTTTTCTGAATCTCTGCTTGTGTTGCCTTCAGTAAATCCATCTGATCATATATTACCTGGATTGATGACCAAACATCATTTATGGCTTCAATGATTTTACTCCATAATTGATTCTTCAAATAAGAAATTGGCTCTTTTAAGATTAAGTCCTTTTGTAGATTTTTCAACTCAGTATTTAAGCTGTTAGCCCTTGGTTCATGAGTTTTAGCATTGATTTGGGATAGCTTCCTGGTGTCTTCAATATTTTCAATTACTTTCTTCAATCTGTTGATTTCATTAGTTTGAAGTGACATTTCTTTCATGGCTTTAACTAATTTGCTAGCCTCATCAGAATGTTGAGCTGTTGTAGTAGAGGATTTTGTGGCTGAAGTGGTGGATAGTCACTGGCACTGTAGTAGCCAGTGGTTCTTTTGGTGCCAACTCTTCTACCAGACTTGAAGGCACAGTTGTAGTAACCCTGGGAATTATTGTAGCAGTTTCTTGTGCTTTTGTATTTTCTCTTTCATGGACAAGCTTGTCCATTTGGATTTCCATCTCTTTTATCTGTCCTGTCAATTGTAGAATTAGATTTATCATATCATCCTTCTGGCTTAGCTCTTGTTCTATTTCTTTGGCCTGTGGATGTTCAATTGGTGGAAGCTTGAGTTGTTTCCTTAATGCTGCAATATCCTCATTCTTTTTCTTCACTAACTGTTCTGCAGCCTTGACATTGGCAGGATCATATCCTACCTGAATAACCAACTCTTCTAAAGACTTAATCCTAAGATCTTTAGCATATGATGAGGCCTTATGAACCTTCATTTGATCTCTCATGTTTATTATGGTATTCTGAATCTTGTTAACACTTATGGCCTTTGTAGTAATAATAGAATATAACATCTCTAAACTTTTCCTGTGAAATTCAATTTTATCTAGTGCATGGATACTTTCTGTTGGCACTTCAAGATCAACTTTCTTGTAATCTGCAACTGTCTTATTAGTCTTAACTGTTGGTTGGAGCACTAACATAATCAAATTTTTGTTTGAGTAATCAAAAGATGATAAAATTCTGTTTTGAATGCCTGGTGTTTGCTTCAAATATTGAGAATGAATCTCATTTTTCATTTCTTCATTCTTTGTCTTAATCTGCTTATATTTTACCCTGATATCAAGATATTTTTTTTCTACTGTCTATGAGGAAGATGCCTCTAAATTATGTTGTTTCTCTATGACCCGAGTGTTTGAATTATCAGGATTACCTTCATTTAAAATATCTGTTGCTGGCTTATTTGTATTGGCTATAGCAGCATCTTTATTTGTCACTAGAACATCTGTGTCTTCTACTTCTATGGTCACTTTTCCTTTATCAACTGAATTGACTTTAGGCTTTTTATTGTGCCTAAGTTTAAACCTTGTCTCAGTTGTTGTCTCAGCAGTATATGTACCTTCTTCTCTGACTCTCTTAGTAGTTTTTTCTCCCTAATTTGCAGTTTGCAAGGTGTGACTAGTATCACCCTATTTAACTGCATCTACCAAAGTGTTTTCTAGCCACTCAATTTCATTGACATATTGTTCAATATCTGGTTTTTTCTCATTAATATAAGGTGTTAGTTTGCACTTAACTCTCATTTTTCTCAATATTCCTTGTGGATCATAGTTCCATGAGAAGCTTTCTTCAAATCTGTACTCAAGTAATTTTTTTGCTGCTTCTTGTTCTGCATCCCTGTGATTACAAATAAATGGTCCTACCTAATTCTTCAACTTAAATTGGGTCTTCTTTTTGGCTGCTAAGAAGTTGATAGAATCAGAATTTAAGATTTGCCTAGTATACTCTAAGGAAAAAATTCTCATTGGCACATACTTAAGAAGTTTATAGGGTCATAAATTGGACCCAAAAACTCTAATTTTTGTATGTTTTTGATATAAGTACCAATCACCAGTTCTAGTGTGCTCTGATAGTTATGAAACTTTCTTCATTTAATCACTGATTCTTGGTTATTATGTATTTGTTAACATATTTATCAATGGATGGATAAAGTTATCTGTAAATTTTTCATAAGTGAACTCTGTGGACTCTTTTCTGATCAAAGATGTCCAAAAGATGACTGAAAGTGGATATTATTTTATATCAAGCTTCTGGAGGGTTATAGGGAACTTGTCTACTTGGAAGTATAAAAACATATGGAAGAGAAAGGATGTATATCTAAATACTCCTTCGGTTGGTAATTTGACAAGCTGATCATGGATATTATTAGCTATATACTCAGCATAATTGAAAATTACAGAGGGAGGTTGTCCTAGTGTAAAAGTAGATAGGAAACCTAGGATTGATTCATCAGTATGCTCATTTGTAAAGTATCCTAGGATAAATGACAACATGGAAATTATATTCCTAGACACTTCTGGAAATTTTGAAGTATATGGAGGGTTGATTTGTGGAATTTCAACATGTAAAGGCATGAACACTTGAAAAATATAAAACCATTTGGGAAAATCAAGACCAATGTAAAACTTTGTAAGTTATTCTATTGATAAAGGAACTAGTTTGGGATCATGTTTGAGTTGTAACATTTGTTTTATGGACTCAGCAGTAATTGTAAATAGTACCTTTTTGTTTGCATTCATCATTGCTCTATGTTCAAGTGAATAATAGCTCTGACACAACCTAATAACCTCTGGGCATTGATGAGTGATTGGAACAAAATATTTGGGTAGGTTTGATTCCAAAATTTGGACTTCTTCAACCTGATCTAAGGACCTTTCATAACTCCAGCAGTGGATGTCTAACAAATTAAATTCAACAACTGGATCTGTTATTTTATAGTCCACATATGCTAAAGGTGTGTGTTCAATGTCTACAATAGGAGGTTGTAGAAGATTTACAATGATTGCAGTCTTGGAGGACATAGATAGATTGGATTTTGACATTTTTTAGGCTTTCTGGATTCTTCTGTAAGATTAAATGGTTTTCAGAAGTGTTTTTAACTTTAACAGAGGTTCTTGGATGAAAAATAATTACAACTTGGTCTTCTTTTTGGGTTTCAACATTCAATTTTAGCTTTCAACTATTCTTCAGACTCTCACGGGTTTATCAAATAAGAAACAAAGGTTTCTTATAGTTCTTTCAGTGAAATTTGGGCTAAAATTGATTCAAATTGGGCACAAAAGGGTTGGGGTTACCTGCAAAGGATTTCTAGGCAAATTAGGAATTTTATAAGGTCTGCAAGTGATAAATAAATTCATTTTTTTCCTTTAAAACTAGATGCAGTATTGAAACAGGGGTTTTATTAAATTTTGACAGGGAATTAGCTCTTTTCGGGCAACTACAAGCTTTATTTGGAAAAAAAGGCTTTTATTGGGCTTAAATCTTTCAGAGATTCCTTTTCGAATGATAGCAAGTTTTTTTTAATCGGAAAAAATACTTGTTTGTGCAAGTATTGGTCTTTCTAACAGGTTCTGAGGCATTTGGAGAGGTTTTTGATATTTTTGAAGGTCTCTAGTATCAATCTAGGAGCTTTCTGCAATCTTTGACAGCACATGTAGGGCTTTCTGGCTTTTTAGAGCATAAAATGGTGTACAGGGTCTTCTTTTCTCATTCAGAATGAAAGCATAGAAATAATGCAGAAAGGGCTTTACTGTATGTATTATGAAGGTTTATATAACATTTTTAGGTTTAACAAGCTTGCATTTAATGGCGTTCATGTCGAAGACATAGGGCGGTTTTTGTCTTCAATGGCAGAAAACCAAGGGTGGTTATCGCATGGGAATTGGGCGGTATATGGTTTTGGTTGGATCGAATGCGATCCAATAATATTTGGCCCCGTGGAGGAGGGAGAAAGGTGGAAAACCACCAATTTCGTACAGTTTTGAATTGGGTTATGGTCGTGCATTTTAAAATGTGATATTGCATGGTGATCATCAGATCTAGGAGTCAGGCTACGAACGGCTGCGATTTAATGGGAAAGCTGCTCGGCGGTATGAGGTGGGGTCCAAGGTTTGTATTATGCAGCGAGGTAGATTTTCATATTAAAAACGTAAGTTTTTATTATAAAATCAATACTTTATTATGGTTGGCAGGGAATATATTACGTAGCGTATAAAACATTAACCAATGTTTTATAACCAATGGCGCAAGATATATTATATGGTAAATCAAACCTTTATGTGTTTTAAAACCTTTGGGGGCAGGATTAGTATATAAGATATGTTTAAACCTATGGGGAAAAATAGCGGGGTTTTTATTTAGCATGTGGGATAAATAAACCATAGGTTAAACTTTAAATAGTGGGTTTTGGGGATATTTATACAAAGGAATTAATAATATACGAGAAGGATATTATATAAGGGATTTAATACTTTAAGTTAGAAATTAATATGAAATGAAAATGAAAATGAATTAAAATACATAAAATTTAAACTAAGTAAAGTGTAAATAGCCATTTTTGCATAAAATTAATTAAGGGGGTTTTTACTTTTCTAAGAAAAGATGGATTTTACTTAGGAAAAGTGTTTATATTTTTGGAAAAGGGTGAATAAGATGATGAAATGGGTTTCATGTAGGGAATCCAATATTTTTAACCAATCAGTCATTAAGCCTTGGGTCCAGTCCCAACAGAAGTCAGAGAAATGCTCTGAGCCTCTTTGACTGAAGGTTTAGAATATTGGATTATTTTGGGGGAGGGGTAACTAGTAATTTACTCGATTATGCTTTATTACATGTCTTGCACAACTGATTTCTACCTACCCATCATTATTCTAACATTTTTTACTTCATTTGCATGGGTGCATTTAAGCTTGCAACCCTAAATCCATTTTTCTTTTAAAGCAATAAATCTATCTAATTCTAACCTTATTTCATCCGAGGGCTCAGATTAAACTTTTGAGCTCATTTATTCTCTAACTATATACTGATTTGTCAAGTTTAAACTATTTGACATATCTTTATTCTCTATCTAAAACATGAAATTCAAAAAGTGAAAATTTAGTATTAAGCTATTTAACTGATCATGGATTATGGCATTTTGAACAATTTGCACATAATCATTATTCTTACAGTAAAAGTAAATAGTAGTGACATTTTGACTTGCTCACTTTCAAGTCTTATTTTTATCTCTTTTTTCTTTTGGGGTTTACTCTTTTCTAAGTCCTTTGATATTTCTTTTAGGACTTTTACCCTCTTTTCAATTTTTATTATTTTCAAAATATGGGAAAAAAACTTGCAGAAAGCAAGGTATGTACATATTTACAAGACTATCAAAGTCAATTCAAAAATTATGAACCCTATCATTATAGGACCCTAACAAGTACAACATATAATCTTCTCACACTGTCATATCCCTAATGATCACAATCCCTGAATGAATTCAATCTTTCCTTGCCTTCACTAAGTAATCCTCATTGGCATCTCCAATGTGTGTTTGGTTGCACTTGTGCACCCACTATAGTCACAACTCATAGTCAAAATGTCACTTTCACCTATCTCTAAACCGGGTCTCCACTGGATCTGACATGCATGTAATTAACAATAGTAAATCTTCAGTTGCATGTGAGATCACTCCATGTGAATTAATTTTATATTTAATTCATTTATCTCTTACTGGTGTATCTTTAGTTACAACTAGCACAACTGAGTTTAACTCACTTAACTGAGTTAAACTACTTTACAACTCACATAACTACACATCCAACTTCGTATCTCTCAGTTACAACGAATTCCATTAGCATGTCCCACCAACCAACCTTTGAACTTGAAATTCCTTCAGTTAACTGGTTTGCCACATCATTTAACTGAAATCAAGTGATTCAAGAGAATAGATTATTATTTATTGTCCAATTATTGTTAAGGGCTAATAATAATCGACATGAATTCCATTAAACAACTTCGCACATGCATTCCAAAAATAGCCGTCCATCCATCCATATAATTTTCTCAACCATCTATAAATAGATTACTGCTAAAAATAGACTTTTATCCAAATTCTAAAAATAGACATATCACCTAAAAATATCCTGTGGGCCCCACTTAGTGTAGGTGCTTAATTTTCACTAGGATCATCATATTTTTGAATCTCAACACTCCCTCTCAACAAGAAAGGGATTATCCTCACCCTAATCTTGTCTCTATGGTATTCGAATTTGGTCCTAGTGAGCACCTTCGTCAGAATATCTGCATCTTGGTCTTCCATAGGAATGTACTGAAGCAACATGATCTTGCGCTGCACACAATATCTGATATGATGATACCGGACATCTATATGCTTAGATATATCATGAAACACAGGATTAATCAAGAGTTAATGCAACTATGATTATCACAATGAATCACTGTAGGATCTAAATGAGAACCAAACAAACTGACCAGGATCTTTCTCATCCAGATAGCCTCACATGCAGCTTGACTTATTGCCATGTATTCCGCTTCCACTAAGCTGAGTGTCACAGATCTTTGTTTCCTGCTGTACCAAGAAACAACTGTAGATCCGATAATGAAAACCCCCCCTGATGTGCTCTTTCTATCCGTTGGGATGCCTACCCAATTTGCATCCATGAATCTATGCAACTTCACCTCATCCGTCTGTCTGTACCATAAGCCATACTCAAATGTGCCCCTGAGATATCTCAGGACATGCTTGCCTGCCTTCTAAAAGAGCTTGGTAGGCTTAACCATCACTTGACTAAGATGGTTCACCGAATAGCATATGTTCGGTCTTGTATTAACTAAATACATGAGAAAACCCACCAACTGTCGATAGACAGTAGCATCCACTACCTTTCCAGATGTAGCATCCTCTTTCCTCCAGTTTCCTGGAAGAGGAGTATCCATGGGTTTGCGGCCCTCCATGTGAAACTTATTGAGTATCTCCCTTTCATAATTGCCTTGAGACACAAACAATTCACCTTCTCACTTCCATATTTCCAATCAAAGGAAATAGTGAGGGAGGCCCATATCCTTCATCTCGAACTTCTTTGCAAGGTCCTCCTTGCATGAGTGTATCAGCTGCTCATCACCAGTCAGTATTAAATCATCAACATAAAGAACAATGATTAAAAGCTTACCTTCCACCACAATCTGGTAACAATAGGTTTGCATCCGCCTCACTCTTGGTGAAGCCAAGTCCAGTGAAGTAGACAGCACACCGGGGCAGTCGAAGGAGAATGCACCGGGCCGTTAAGGAAAATAACAGCACCAGGCCTGGTGTTGGTGATACAACGCACGGGGCCATTCTAATTGGTCTTGGGATTTGAGTGGTGCCCATAAGTCGTATCAATGCGCCAATGTGTATGCTTATATAAACGCCTCAGTGCATCATATCACACAAATTCACCAAGGTCTACAATTGGTATTGGTATTCGTGCGGTGCAAATATGTCATACAAATGCACCGATGCTTATCAACAGATAAACGCCTCGGTGCGTACTATCACACAAATGCACCGAGATTTGTAATTGGTATCGGTATTTGTGTGATGCCTATTGGTCATCCAAATGCACCAATGCGTATAGATAGAACAAATGCCCCAGTGCATAGTATCACACAGATGCACCGCAATTTATAATTGGTATCGATATTCGTGTAGTGCTCATAGGCGATAAAACGACACTGGTGTGTATAGATACATAAATGCACCGGAGTGCTGTACCGCACAAACGCCTCAATATTTTTAACTGGTTTTGGTATTTGTGCGGTCCCGATAGGTAGTAAAATCGCACTGGTGCGCTTAATAATACAAGCACACCGGTTTTCATTTTGTATTTTTTAGAAACATCAACCTGTGGCAGTGCAATTATTGTGATTGTTTTAAATTCATTATTCATCAAAAGTCAACACATATTATAACAATATTCATATTAATTAAATTTTTATTAATGGATTTGAATGTGATGTTTAGATTAATTTATTATATCATATCATAATTATTGTGGTTTTTTAAAATTCATTATTCATCAAAAGTCGACACATATATATGTTATAACAATATTCATATGAATTAAATTTTTATTACTGCATTTGAGAACGACAATGGAGAACGCAATAGAATAAATTAAAACATTTTTTATTATATATATATATGTGTGTGTGTGTGTGTGTGTGTGTGTGTGTGTGTGTAAATAAGTCATTCTTTGTCATACAAAATGGGACAGTTATTGGTATCCCTTTATCTTTCAATTGGGACACTATGTCCATTACATTAAAGAAAATGTCTGATTTCACAGACATTTTTCCAAAAATAGTACAATGCCTTGCTTTTATATCCAAACATAGTGATCATCATTCTTCGATTGAATTGCTATCACTGCTAGAGCTACTTCCATGACTTGAGTTATTTTCAAAAATGTTTTGTTCACGACGTTGATTGTTTTCTTCTTCTTCACCTTCTTTCATCTACAAACATAAAAATAAATTGTAATGAGTGTATATACATTGGTGAGAATAATGAAAATTGCAATATTAAATAATATACATCAATGTAAATCGAAAAGAAATGACGTACCAATGCAACAATTGACTCATAAACTATACACATTCTTTCAAAACCATGTAACATGCCATCTTTCAAGATTTGATCTGTTGGCACAGTGCCATACTTTGTTTCCTGCAAGTTTTATACCCCATAAGAAATCATATATTTAATATAAAATATTTATTTTTTCTATTAATTATAGACAGAGCTAAGTAAAACAAGATCGATAGATGCTTACAAATTCCACAATTAAGTTATGATATGCCAACATATACGCACAACCCATATTTAAACCAATTTCAATCAATTCCTCTTATGGTTCTTCTTTGTATGTTAGCACCTGTTTGGAGACATTCAATGATGATTTTTGTAAAACAACTTAAAAATACAAAAATGAAATCTAGTTAAGTTGTTATAAGGAAGTAAAAATTACTCACAAACTTAGATATCAATCATTTTCTTCCTTGTCATCCTGTTTTATGTGCTGAATGGGTTCCATTTTCTTTTCTTTTCTGCAAGAAAATACTTGAAAATTAATATTTAATGCTAAATTGTTTATTTATTTTACCTAATGATCAAAAAATTCAATGATTACATATTACATTTGAAGCACGTTGTTGTTGAGATGGCTCCTCCCGCGATGAAATTTTGTCCATTTCTTTGACCATCTCCTTATACACCTTTTTGGACATTCCTACTGGCATATTTCTGATATCAGCTCGTTCATCTTTTGAGATTTTCATAATCTTTCTGAAAATGTAACATGACAATAAACTATTTAATTTTTATATTGATATATGAAAAGTAAGTATAACAAAAGTGATATTTATAAATAATTATAGACAAACATCTAAAGGAATATTAATTTTTCATTCCTTCTTTTTATTTGTTGTGCATTTTTGCTATTAAAAGTTTGACATGTCTCATTGACCAATTCTCTAGAAACTCTTCCTGTAGTTTACATAAAATCTGGTTCTTGGAATCATTGGATTGGTTTTTGTATTGTAAGTGGAAATAACGTCTATACATTCGTTCCACTAGATCCCTCAACATTTGTAAAAGTTTTTCCCCCTTTTGTTAACCTCCAACACCACTCCAGATGAGCTAAGGAGCAATTCATTTTCATTTGCACGTTCTATTGTTTTTCTTTTCTTAGAACAACATTCATTTTCTGAGTTGTTGGTCCCTGTAGAACATTAAATAGTGGTGAATTAATAGAATTTTTCACACATGTTATCTAATAATTTTAATTATATTATTAATGAAAACTAAAAAAAGAAACTCATATTGAATTGATAGTATTTTTTCATTCACCTGATTCATCCTTTTGCAATTTTTTCCATCAAGCTTATACGTTCTTCTGGTCCTAGATAAAAAATAATCTTATTGAGCTTCGTCATTTTGTGGCTCTGCATGATACACATTAAACAATACATATTATTTAAACTTACATATAGTTCAATTTTTTTTTTTTTTGTAAAAAATTTACAAAGAACTTGCCTTTTTTGCTTTTGATCTTGATGTGTTATCAGTGTTCTTGTTACTTTATCTCTTGTCAATCATTTCTTTAACAATATCAAACTTGTATCATATCAGTCAATAATATATTTTTAAATAAACTATCAACTTCTCAATTTAAAAAAAAAAAAAATCTAAAAAAACCGGTGCGCCATTCATGGTGAACGCACCGACGTCGGTGTGTGTATGTCTTTACTATGCACCACAAAAATAGTATAATACACCATATGGTGCTCTATGTCAACAAGAAGCCTCGGTGCTTTACATGTCAATGACTGCACCGATTAACCATCATAAAAATAATAAAAATCGTCAAGTGTTAGTTTTTTTAGCATAAATCGGTGTTATATTTTACATATGGTGCACCGTTAAAAAAATATTATTTTTTCACATTACTTATTTGGTGCTCTTGTAAACAACGGAGCACCGGTGCGCTACCTTACATAGGGCGCACCGGTAAAAAATCTATTTTTTTTTAAATCATTCCAAGGTCGACATGGATTAGGATACGACTATGCTAATCGTCCCGTCGGTTGCATGTCTTAGGTCTATATTTAGCAATACAAACC
This sequence comes from Pinus albicaulis, assembly GCA_034641835.2. Lineage (NCBI taxonomy): Eukaryota > Viridiplantae > Streptophyta > Pinopsida > Pinales > Pinaceae > Pinus > Pinus albicaulis. Next base: position 70,512 of record JAXQQM020075027.1, on the reverse strand, counting down.
CTATAAATCTAAATTGAAAAGTCCTAATTTAGAATCACAGAAAGAAGAAGAAGAAAGAGGAGAAACAAAAAGAAAGTAAGGTTTGTAGTTTTTGAAAGTTTTTTTTTTTCGAAATTGAACGTTCGCGGTGCGTCATAATGAAATAGCACACCGGCTGCATATTTTTCTAATTTTTTATGACAGTACTTTCGTGGTGCGTTGTGATAATAGAGCACCTCGGTGCACTCTTTCAGACAGGGCGCACCGATTTTTTATTTTTTTTATTTACTTAAGGGCTGACATGGATTGGGATCCGACTATGTAGGTCAACCCGTTCGTTGGATGTCTTAGGTTTATATTTAGCAATATAAACCCTATAAATATAAATTGAAAAGACCTAATTCTGAAATCACAGCAAGTGGGAGAAGATAGGCAAGAAACAAAAATAATGTAGGGTATGTTTGTAAAATGGTTTTTTTTTTCAAAACAGCACGTTGTGTGGTGCACCATAATGTAATAGTGCACCGGTGTCATATGTTACATATGGCACACTGATAAAAACATAATTTGTTTTTTTAATTTTTTATCATTGTACTTGCGCGGTGTGCTATGTTACGAAGGGGGCACCGACGAAAAAAAATGTCTCTTTTTAAGATTGACGCAAGGGTCGACATGGATTGAGATCTGACTATGCAGATCCTCCCGTTGGTTGCATGTCTTAGGGTTATATTTAGAAATACAAACCCTATAAATAAAAATGAAAAACCCTAATTCTGAAATCACAACAAGTGGGAGAAGAAAGGGCAGAAACAAAAATAATGTAGGGTATGTTTGTAAAATGGCTTTTTTCCAAAACAACACGTTTTGCGGTGCTCCATAATGTAATAGTGCACCAATGCCATATGTTACAAATGGCGCACTGATAAAAAAATATTTTTTATTTTTTATTTTTTATCATTGTACTTCAGCGGTGCGCTAGTATAACCAAGCACATCGGTGCGCAACGTTACGCAGGGCACACCGGCGAAAAAAATTCTGTATTTTTTTTAAGATTGATGCAAGGGCCAACATGGATTGGGATCCAACTATGCAAGTCATCTCGTGGGTTGGATTTATTATGAGTACAAAAACCCTATAAATCTAAATTGAAAAGAAAGAGGGAGAAAAAATGGCAGAAACAAAAAGAATCTAGGATTTTGTTTCTAAAAATTGATTTCTTTTTTAATTTTTGTTTCTGAAAACTGCAGAAAAGGTAAAAAATTGCAGAAACAAAAAGTTAAAAAAACAATAAGATTTTATTTTGTTTTTTACTTCATAAAAAAGTAGAGAAAAAATAAAATAAAACAATAGACTTTGATTTGTTATTTCAATGCATAAAAAAAACTACAGAAAAAAGTACAAAAAAACAATAAACTTTACTCACATCATTTAAAATTATATGGTACAGAGTTTGAATTACCAGAGGTTTGGAATTCAGATTGTCTGAATACTTCTGTTGAAACGTATTTCCCTGCTCCACAGTGCTCTCGTGCTTTGTTTGCTCTAGGTATGTATCCTGCAAATCTCTGGCTAATTTTTTTTGCAAAAATAGTGAAATAATGAAAAGTGTTTAGTATTTAAAGAAATGTTTTATGAAATTATATTTTCAAAAATATTTTGCCACCCAATTTTCAATTTACCACTTTTTTTTCACTTCAAGAAAATACAGTTGCGCTTTTTTTTATTGTGGTTATTTGTTTACCGATGCGTCGTTTAATTGAACCACACTGGTGCTAATTGTTACAAAAGTGCACCGGTGTGCAAACTAAAGAATTGGCCAGTGCGGTTATCTGAATAGTATGCACCGGAATTACATTTAGGTTTGTGCACCATAGTTTATTGTTGTTTTTCTCAAATGCAAGGAGAAAATATCATATATTATATGAAATGGACAATTCTTCAAAATCCAGCTCGTTCCATAATATTTCTCAATGTACATCGTGGAGTTCTCCCTATTCATGTGGAGACCTAATATTTACTTCAGATTTGTTTTATTTTTTCACTATCTAATTGAATTTATGTATGTTTTTTATCCATGTAGTCAATCATGCACAACTTAATTAAATTTATAATGTATACAAATTTGCAGGTTCATGCAGATTCATCATCGAGTTCAGATGCACAAAATTTTATTCAAAGTACTGCTCCAAAACATCGAAATTTCCCTTCAATAGTGTAATGACTTCCACTTCCCCATCTAGATCCATACCCTACCTTTTCCCAATCCAGGCTCAAATGTACTCAGCCGAGTAAAATTTCCCTCGAGCCCTTCCCACAAGGATGTATTCTGACGCTACCATCACACTATCAAAATGTAACTCAACCCTGAATACCAAATTTGGGCACTCAGTGCTTTCTTTTATCACCTTCCCCTTCTTGTGTTTCAACCCCACATGACCTCCTGACTACATCGATAAATTTGTGGTATTTACCCCTTCTTTCGATGCTTCCTCTGTTGCTTTTGTGCCTGAAACCCTTCACCCCAACTCCAAACCATATACATTACCACCTTCAAGAGTTTGTATACCCGACTGTGCCCCTTCAATTCTTGTCGCTATATTTCTCCACTTCTCGGATATCTTCTCAGCAAATGTTTCCCCCGATAGCCCCCCACAAACTTCCATAAGGCCGACAAGCACCCATGTTGACTCACCATATACAATGCTACAAAAATCCTGCTGTGTCCCCTAATCAAACCCATTTAAACCAACACCCTCCTGCTCTACGACCCCCAGAGAAAGGAACGTCCCTAACCCTAAACTCAATATTGGCTTTTCAAAACCCCCCAACCAAGACCCCAACCCAGAATTCCTCGGTACCTCAGTATTCACCCCAGAAGTAAAACATGATTTTAGACCCTCCTTCGAACCAAAACCGACTCCAAAAATAATGTTGTCCAAACCCCTAGAAGGAAAAACAAGGATAATCGGGTTTGGCGTTGATATTGAACTTACATGTTGGGTTGCAGAGGAATTAATGGTTTCAGCTTCCGACAAAGGTGCTTCAAGTTAACCCTCCAGCAAGATTTTTCAGGACCCTGTTCTTTTATTTGTACCTTCGAGTTAGCAACCTTCGACGGACAAAAACCCTCCACTGGACTTCACCTCATATTTTCAACATTGTTCCTGCCAGCAAGAGACCTAGGTGGAAATGTAACCTTTCCCAAATTCTATTTTATTAGCTCCATCCCCCAAACAGAAAGAATGTCCTCCACAACTGGTTCCAAGTCGACAATTTTTTTTTCCTTAACCACCCTATTAACCTTGAGTCTCAATTTCCAAAACACCAACCTTGTAAAAAATGCCAAATGCGCACTAATTTTGTTCCAAATAGAGGCATTGTGAAAGCTACCACCAGTAAACCCCAAAGCCTGTAAATCCATTAGCACAATAACAACAGAAAAAATCGTAAATATAGAAAAAACACACCCGCTAAAAGTAAATGTGTTGATGTGCTCCTTCTGCATGATAAAAACTACAGAGCTTTCCCACCTTGTAACCACCTTCACTTGACAGGGAAGCCTGACTTAAGTAGCGAGAAAACAAAAATGAAAAACAACAGTCTGAAACTCGTAATGACGATGGTGAATGAGCGACAATAACTCGTAGTTCCCAGGGCCTCCTCAAAAGTTCCCAAGTGGAGGCCTTGGAAGTGCCAAATCGCAAGAAACGACCATCGTCAACCCACCGACATAGGAGGAAGCATGTCCCTCTTCCAATCCACCATGTTCCCACCGTTCACCATTCATTCGGTCCCATTAACAACTTGCGCTTATATATATTATTTTATAGAAATATACTTTTAATTTAAGAATATATTTTTATATTTAAAATTTACTGGAAGAATAATAAAAAAATTATTCACATTATTTATATAATTGTAAATAAAGAGTAATATCAAAATACATTTTTTGAATAGAGATTCTAAAATTAAATAAAATTTAAACGAAGAATATACATGATAATATTTATGTAATTTTTATAAAAATAAGAAAAAAATTCCAATATCCAAGAATATTAAATAATGATACTGAATATTTTATTTTAAATTCCTTTCATGTTTATGCACCATTATTAATTAATGCAACAAAAATTTGGTCAATATTTTTTACTGAGATTTTTTTATGAAGATTTATATTTGCATCCATTTTACTCTGTTATGTATGAATTTGCAAGCAAGACTACAAATTATTTAGTTTCCCTTTCGTAGCACTCAACGTTTTTTAATTCATTTTTAATGGTAGCATTTTGATTATGAGTGTTTCTTGGTTAATAGAGTTTTACAAATTTTAGATATTTGATGTGTTCTTTCAACTTAATTGAATAACTTAGCATCTATAATTTTTGTGGAAGTGTTTCTCCTACTTTCTCTAACCAAAATTTCAATTATTTCCACTTCCTCCTTAATTGGTAATCTGAAATAGCTGGCTAACTTTTTTTTCTATGCAAGCACCTTATATTCCATTTAAACAACTTAAGGATCATGCTCATACATCCAATTATGCAACATGATTCTTGTGTCAAGTTTATGTGTTTTTAAAGTGCTTCATGTGTGAGTAATTAAAAATTATTTTAACTGATTAAATGCATGAACATCAAACATAATTTTGCAGAAAAATACCAGCAACTCACAACAACAAAATAATAAAGGAGTTCACCCTCAACAATTGGGCTACGTCTCCTTGAGCCTCCATCAATGGACTAGGCTCTCTCGATTAAGAAGGTCAAATTATTTTACAAGTTGATGCTCAAATCCATTGGTTTTACAGACTGTACCAATGGGTTCATAATATGAAAATACCCCTAGATTGACTGTTCAATCACTGGAAATGGACCATGGCTCCCTTGGGCATGACCTCTTATGCTGGTGGCCTTGAGCTTCCTAGAGCTATCTTTTGGAAAAAAACACCCTTATAAGTCCTCATATTCTCTTTAAACCTATCTCACTGCCTCCATAACATGTCAATCATCCAAAATGCATTGTTCATTCTCTCAAAATGGCCTCTGGCTCCTCTGGTTATGCCTCCAACACCTGGTGGCACTAGGCTCCATGAAACTTCCCTGTATCATTTTCACACCTAGAAGTCTCCAAATGCTTCTAAAAACCACACCATTGGCTTCAGAATGTCCAATATAGTCAAAAATTACTATTCATTATCTTAGAATGGTTTCTGGATGCTCTATCTATGCCTCCAACACTTGGTGGCCCTAGCCTTCAAAAATATTCTAATTCACTAAAACACCTGTAGATGGCCTCTTCTACCTCTGTAGCCTACTCCATTGAGTTCCTAGCATGCAAATTAGCCAGGAATGACTTTTACTGAGCTCAATTTGGTCGAAAATTGAGTGAGTTATGAGCAAAACCAATTTTGCCCCAATTTCTCCTCCAAAATTGGAGAGACTGCCAGTTAAAATTCTAATTTTGGAAATTCCGCCAAGTTTGAGCGTTGATGTTAATTAGCGCTTAAGCAATATTAGCAGCGGAAAAACGCATATTAAATGTTAAACATGGTTTATGCGTTATTGATGGTTTAACGTCATAAAAACACACTTAAACATTAATTAAGCACGATCTTAATAATCCGTCAGATCTGTTTTGGAGCACCTCATCTTAGGGATAAGGCCATATGGGGAGGGGGCTGGCCTGAGGGACTGGTCCCCTCCGACCCCCAACTGTCGGGAAATTACAATTTAAATATAAGCGGCAAACGTATATGGTAAGAACCACTCTGGAGGCAAGACGATAAGTCGCACAGTTTGTAGGCGTGAGGTCAGGGGTTCGACCCCCCACTCTGCCATAAATTTTTTTTTGGCTCTATAATGAGACTTCGCTACCACAGTTTTCAATTTGGCCAGGTTTGAACCTCTGCCATACTTGGTTAACTCTCCTCCAAACTTGGTAGAGTCCGCTGAGCTTGATTTGAAAAACTAATATATATATATATATATATATATATATATATATATATATTTGCAATAAATCCACCATGTAACTAATGTCCCAATAATATTATTTGACATTTCGACCCCCATAGGTGAGGAGGTCACCCACTACAGAGGACACATGGCGTCCTATGGTTGGGTTTCACTCTAACCCTTAAAAAAAATTCAAATTCCAACTTAGGAAGAATTGAAGGTCATTGGGAAATTTTTCTCTTCACTTAACCCATCTGGTGAATCTGAATACAACACTTGTCACAATGTCACTAGCTGCAATCTGGAGAATATTCCTGAAATGCTGACTGTACCTGCCACATTAGTATTGTACCTGTTCTGCTCCTTTTTTGCATGTTTTGGAAAATGAACAGCAGATGATAACTCAGTCATACGAACTCAGATTTTGATCAAACAACTTGCGTCGGAATCCTAGCAACGAACTCTATTCGATCGTTCAGGTCTGAAACAATTTTGAGTGCTTTGAATTTTTAGCTAATTTTAGGCCCTGATCCAAATTTTGATCACTCCTTCCCACTAATAGGATTTTGGACCCACAAAAGCTAATAATTATCTGCTTGAGCTTCAACAATCTTCTGCTTTCAAGTTATATTAATTGATTTTACTTGACAAGTCTTACTGACAATTATCTTGAGATGCCTTGCATCGCAACTGGCCATGTCTCTCAACCACTACTCTCTGGTTGTTGCTGACCCACTTCAGCATTGTTGGCTGTTGTAAGCTGATACATATCTTGTTGTACCAAATCGACCTCTATGTGCTTGGAAAAATGTTAGCCTTCCCACTGAGAATCAAGACCCCCTTGCAATAAATGCATACAAGTTTCTTCTTGGAAATCCTCTTACCGAAATTAAGCTTACCATATGAGTGAAGTCTTGGCGTCAACCAAAAAAAAAAAAAAAACTTGTTCTGCAATGGTTGCAAAACACTTTACATCTCATCCACTTTCCACTGAATGGACCTCAAACTTCCTACAACATCTCGTCACAAGAAAACACCATCAATATTGAAAAGAAAACATTACGAAAGAATTGAAATGACGACCACTTCTTTTGTGCTCCTTCAAAGCAATGACTATCACCTCCTATAACATCAAGTACATTGTGATCTTCTTGCACATTGGTGTATCCAATATCAACTCACAATCGCCAAACACCATCGAAAAAAACATAAGTCAATCAACATAATTGACAACCATAGTCCACAAACAACATGCAACATCAACAACGCAAGTCAACATGAAATATGCAACACAATCGACATAAATCGATATGAAATGTGTGCGACACAATCAAGAAAAGTCGACAAGAAATATGCAACTCAATCGACATAAATCGATATGAAATGTGTGCGACACAATCGACATAATTCGATAAACATATGATACATATTGACAACACTCATGCATGTATCTATTTACAATGAACCTATCACAAGTTCTCTATTTACACATACAAAATCTCATGTATATGTACACTCTTCAACTCTCTCTTTCAAGTACAAACAAGTACATAAACCAAAAAAATATGGGTGATCATAAAAGTTGAACTGAATGATAAATTGCTGCAACATAAATGAGTGACATACCCATCTTTTACACCATCTTGGTGAGATTTTACAACAAAAATAAATTCCTTCAACAGAACAACATTCACATACAATCTTGCATAATACAAGTTGTGATAATATGTTGCAACTTGTCATACTTTCAACATAAATTCATGCATACATAAGTCTGAAATTTGCATCTATGTACAAAGGAAATGCATGCCTTACTTGGTCAAGAAATCAAGCCATTTCTTACCAATCCAATTCAATGGTGATTTTTTCTGCTGAACATCCTCTTCTTGTGAATAATCTTGACTCACATTGATGATGGAATCTCCTGTTCCATTCTCGTCAATATTTTTCTCCAGTTGCTTCAAATGCTTTGGATGGGTGGTTGGATGGAGTGTCCAACATTGGTCAATGAGATGTCCCTTCTTCTAACAATGAGTGAAAATCTTTTGCATCTTCTGTTCAAGTCGCCTTTGCTTTGATTGTTTCCTGTATGCTATCATTCTCTTCCAGCATCTTCAAACTTGATGGTTATACAAACCATAATATGAAAAACAACTTTTTCTCCCTCTCATGCATGAAAATTTGTCATGCTTAACATAATCATAAACAACATGATTATAGGAATAATGATACCTTGAATGAAGCTTTGAATGTCCATATTTTTCACCTTCTAGAGAAGATGAACTTAAAGAGGTTCTAGCTCTATTTTGAAGACCAACAACATTTTTCATGTCCTTAGAGCTGTCACAACTCTCTTGTTCGTCATAAGATGCATGTCTAAAAGCATCTTGCTGAAACATGGGTTTCAAACAATTGCATTCATCTTGATTACAAAGTTTACATGTTTGAGGGTATGAAATTGCAACAAAAGTCCTTCTTGGAGCTATTTCAAGTGTCTTCATGAATTTAAAACTTTCTCCATAAAGTTTTCCATAGCCAAGACCCAAATACTTAGGCCTTTATTCCAGCATAATCGGCTCAACTATGCCTTGTGCATGTTTTCTTATCTCTTGGACTTCATAGCCCATTTCATCATCAATTTTGACCTTATCCCTCTAATGTTTTTTTCAAACGAACCTACACATTTATCTTGAGGGAAAATTGAAGATGTTAAAGCTTCTTTGGAATCATGGAGCTGAATCTCCATCTCATGAATATTTTGAAGAAGTTCTTGCCTCTCTTTCTTCATAGCAACTAACTTGATCTAAAATAGGTGGATGACTTGTTATGATATGCAAGCACCTCCCACTCAATTAAAACAAATTAATATCTTACTTATACATGCATGTGCGGAATTGCATTCTTGATTCAGGTGTGAGTGTTTTAATTGTTTTAAGGCTTTATGTGTGAGGAATTAAAAATTTGTTTTTGCTGATTAAAGCATGTATAGCAAGCATAAATTGCAGAAAATTAACCATCAACACATAACAGCAAACATAATAAAGGATTTCACTCGTATGTCTTGGGCTACGTCTCCTTGAGCCTTCGTCAAATGACTTGGCTCTTTCAGATTAAGATGGAAATTTTATTTTACAAGTTACTACTCAACTCCAATGGTTGTTTGAACTTTGCCAATGGGTTTATAATACCATCGTACCCCTAGATTGACTGTTAATTATCTGGAAATGGACCTAGGCTCCCTTGGGCTTGACCTCTTCTGTCGGTGTCCTTAAGCTTCCGTGAGCTTCTCTGTGGAAAAAAATCTCTTAGAAGTTATTTTATATCCCTTAAACCTTTTCTATTGTCCCCAACATATATCAGACATCTAAAATAGGTTTTTCATTTGCTTAAAATGAGCTCTGTCTCCCCAATCTATGCCTCCAATACCTGGTGGCCCTGCTCTCCTTGAAACTTCCCTGTGGCTTCTTCAGCTCTAGAAGTCTCCAAATGGATCTGAAAATTCATAAATTGGATTCATAATGTCCAAAATAGTCAGAAATGACTATTCACTTATTGAAATTGACCTATGGCTGCTCTGGTTATGCCTCCAACACCTAGTGGCACCTTATGGCTCTAGGCTCACTGAAAACTTCCCTGTAGCATCTTGGCCTTCAGAATTCTCCAAATGCTTCTGAAAACCCCATCATTGGATTCATAAGGTTCAATATAGTCAGAATAGACTATAGGTTTGCTGAGAATGGCCTCTGGCTACCCTGGCTATGCCTCATTCTCCTGCTGGCTCTTGGTGGCCCTAGTGGCCCTTGGAACTTCCATGAATCAAAATCAAGCTCAAAATTCCTTAGATGGCTCTGCAAACCTAAAAAATGGCTCCATAATGCCTCAATTAGCTAATAATAACTCTTCATTCCCCCAGAATGGTCGAAAATTGAGTCTCCTACTCTTTTTCCCAGTTACACCTAGAAAAACTCCACTAAAAGTGGAGGACTCCACTTAACTGAAGTCACAATAGTGAATTCCACCTAAAATTAGGCGCGTTGCCAAACCTCCGCTGGAATTAACAGTTAGCATTAAAGGTTGGTGTTTGGGGTGGCCACGTGCTAACCCCAAACCCCGCGGCTATCATAAATGATAGCAAAACCCGAGGCGTAATCCACGATTTGAACATGGAACTGTGGTAATATGACCATCGGTTAGGTGTTGAACGCAGAGAGTTTACCGCTTATGTTTCCATGTGAACAACCATCATGGGGACCACCGACGGTTTGGGACCGCTCGGCGGTTCCCAACCCCCAAAACATGAATTCACTTCAACATAAATATAAATCGTCACACAATACAGTCAATAAACATTGTGTGGTGTGTTGGCACGCAGGCACGCTAGCCTGGGGGAGGTCGGAGGTTTGAGCCTCGCCTCTCATATAAATTTTAATATCAACTGTTGGTTCCATGTGGCGGCCTCCAAGCTTGCCATGTGGCACCCTTTGATTGGCCCAACAAATCCGTACGCCCAATAAAAAATTTGACACTTGTCAACATCTAATTGGCTCAAAAGGAATATTCTGGGGAATATTTTGAGGAATATTCCAATAATATTCCCTGGAATATTATTTTTTGCTGATTGTTCCTTTTCCTATTCAACTCTAGTCAAATGTCAAAATTTGCAATTTACTTGACTTTTCAAAACAAGATAACTTCTTCATACGGTGTCGGTTTTCAAACCATTTGCAGCGCTGAAATCAGGAAGACGAGATCTATCCGGTCACTTAGGTTCGGCACACTTTTTAACACTTTTAAATTTGAGCTATCACTTAGGTCTTGATCCAATTCTGATCACTCCTTCCCACTGAAGAGATTTTGGACCCACAAAAGCTGATGATTATCTGCCTTGAGCTTCAACACTCTGCTGCTTTCAAGTTATATCAATTGATTTTACTTGACAAGTCTCTTTTGAAAATCACCTTGACATGCCTTGCACCGCAACTGACTGTGTCTCATGACCATTGCTATCTGGCTGTTTCTGAGCCACTTCAGCGTTGTTGGCTGTTGTAAACTAATACATTATTTGTTGTACCACTGATCTCTCCATGTGCTTGGCAAACTCTTAGCCTTCCCACTGAGATTGAAGTCCCTCTTGCAACAATGGCATACAAGCTCTGTCTTGGAAATCCACCTTCCAAATTAAGCTCACAAAATGAGTGAACTCTTGGCATCAACAAAAACTAGCTTGTTCTGCAATGGCTGCAAACATTTTGCATCTTGTCCACTTCTTACTGAGTGGAAAAAAAACTTCCTACAACATCTTGTCATAATAATGCACATCAATCTTGAAAAGAAAATATTATGTAAGAATTGAAATGAAGACCGCCTCTTTTTTCTCCTTCAAAGCAATGATTTTCAGCTTCCTGTAACATCACATATATGCTAATCCTCTTTGCACATTGGTGTATCCATCTATCGACTCACAATTGACAAACACCTTTGACTCAAACATAAGTCGCGCAACATGCGACATCAACAACAAGTCAACATGAAATGTGCAATACAATCGACACAAAATCGATGTGAAAAGTGTGCAACACAATCGACACAAGTCGAAAAACATGTGTGCGACACAATCAACACAAGTCGATATACAACATGGTACATATTAACAACACTCATGCATGTATCACTGTACAATGAACCTATTTACAAGTTCCTTATTTACATATACAAACTCTCATGCACATGTATGCCTTCAACTCTTCCTTTCAAGTACAACAATTACATAAACCCAAAACATGTGTGGGTGACTATAAGAGCTGAACTAAATGATATTGTTGTAACATAAGTGAGTAACATACCCATCTTTTACACATCCACGGCGAAATTTTGCAACAACAAAGAAATTCCTTCAACTAAACATCATTCACATGCAATCTTGCATCATACAAGTTGTGATCCTCTAATGTAACTTGTCATACTTTCAATAGAAATACATGCATGCATGTCTGAATTTTGCATCTATGTACAAAGAAATGTATGTCTTACTGGGTCAAGAAATCAAGCCACTTCTTACCAAGCCACTTCCATGGCGATTTTTCTTGCTGAGTATCTTCTTCTAGTGAACCATTTGGACTCACATCGATGATGGAATCTTTTTTTCCATTCTCGCCAGTATTTTTATCCTCTTGCTTCAAATTCTTGGGATGATTAGTTGGATGCAGTGTCCAACATTTGGCAATAATATGTCCCTTTTTCTGGCAATGTGTGCAAGTCTTTTGCATCTTTTGTGCAAGTCGCCTTTTCTTTGACTGTTTCATGTATGCTTTCATTTTCTTCTAGCATCTTGAAACTTCATGGTTACACAAACCACAATAGGAACATCAACTCTTTATCTCATTCATGCATGCAGATTTTTCATGCTTAATATAATCATAAATAGCTTGATTATGGGAAGAATTATACCTCGAATTTTTCTTTGAATGTCCATCTTTTTTACCTTCTTGAGGATATGAACTTGAAAAGGTTCCAGATCTCTTTTGAAGACCAACGTCAGTGTTCATGTCTTGATAGCTATCAGAACTCTCTTGCTTGCCATAATTTGTATGTCTACAAACATATTTCTGCAACATAGGTTTCAACAATGGCATTCATCTTGAATAGAAACTTGACATGTTTGTGGGTTTGAACCTGTAACAAAAGTTCTTCTTGGAACTGTCTCAAGTGCCTTCATGGCGGTATAGTTTTCGCCATAAGGTTTACCATAGCCTAGACCAAACTTCTTAGGCCTTTCCTCAACCATAATAGGCTCAACCATGCCTTGTGCATGTTTTCCTAGACCCTTACCTTCATAGCCCATTTTTAACATCAGTTTGGACCCTATACCTCTAGTTTGTTTTTCAAATGAACCTACACATCTATCTGAAGAGGAAATTGAAGACAAATTTGAGTGATTTACCTCTGCTTCAAGCATGTGCTTGGTTAAGGCATCTTGGGCATAATGGAGATGCATCTCCATCTCATGCATTCTTTAAAGAATTTATTCTTTATCTTTCTTCATAGCAACCAACTGCTCATGAAGTCTAGTGCTTTTCCTTACATATTCATACAGACTTTTCACCATATCCTTCAGGATGTAGAAGTCCTGCTTCATCTCTTTATCAAAGAGTCTTGCAAAGGAGGAGGATTTAGAAACCTCACTTGATGAATTTTTCATTGCTATGTAAATGAATTAAAAAAAATCAACAACAATTCAAAAATATTCAAAAATAATTGACAAAGCTTCTTAGAAATTTGGCTATATATTCAAGATCTTCTCTACAGCTTGTATCTCTTCTTCAAGCAGCCTCTTTTGCAAACAGTTAAACACCCTTCAAGTCAAACAAGCAACCTAGTGCTCTGAAACCAACCTGATCTAAAATGGGTGGCTGACATGTTATGCTATGCAAGCACCTCCCACTCAATTAAAAAAAAATAAGATCTTTCTTATACATGCATGTGCGAAATTGCATTCTTGATTCAGGTGTATGTGTTTTAACTGTTTTAAGGCTTTATGTGTGAGGAATTAAAATTTTGTTTTTTCTGATTAAAAACGTGTACATCAAGCATACATTGTAGAAAATTAATCATCAACACATAGCAACAAACATAATAAAGGAGTTCACCCGTATGTCTTGGGCTATGCCTCCTTTAGCCTTCGTCAATTGACTTGGATCTTTGGGATTAAGATGGAAAATTTATGTTACAAGTTACTCCTCAACTCCAATGGTTGTTTGAACTATACCAATGGGTTTATAATACCATCATACCCCTGGATTGACTGCTAACTCTCTAGAAATGGACCTAGGCTCCCTTGTGCGTGACCTCTTCTATTGGTGTCCTTAAGCTTCCTTGAGCTTCTTTGTGGTACAAAATCTCTTAGAAGTCATTTCCTATCCCTGAAAAATTTTCTACTATCTCCATAATATATCATTCATCCAAAATAGGTTGTTCATTTGCTCAAAATGAGCTATGGCTCCCCAATTTATGCCTCCAATACCTGGTGCCCCTGGGCTCCATGAAACTTCCTTGTGGCTTCTTCGGCTCTAGAAGTCACCAAATGGCTCTAAAAATCCCTCCATTGGATTTAGAATGTCCAAAATAGTCATAAATTACTATTCACTTGCTGAAATTGGCCTCTGGCTACTCTGGTTATGCCTCCAACACCTGGTGGCACCCCATGGCTCTAGGCTCACTGAAAACTCCCCTGTAGCATCTTGGCCTTCAGAAGTCTCCAAATTATTTTATAAACCCCATAATTTTATTTATAAGGTTCAATATAGTCATAATAGACTATTGGTTTGCTGAGAATTGCCTCTGGCTTCCCTGGCTAGGCCTCATTCTCCTGCTGGCTCTTGGTGGGCCTGGTAGCCCTTGGAACTTCTTTGAAGCAAAATCACACCCAGAAGTCCTCAATTGGCTCTAAAAACCTCACCAATGGCTCTCGAATGCTTCAATTAGCTATTAATGACTCTTCATTCCCCCAGAATGGTCGAAAATTGAGTCTCCTACTCTTTTTCCCAGTTACACCTAGAAAAACTCCACTAAAAGTGAAGGACTCCACTTAACGGGAGTCAAAATAGTGACTTGCACCTAAAATTAGGCATGCTGCCAAACCTCTGCAAGAATTAATGGTTATAATTAAAGGTTGATGGTTGGGGTGGCCACATGCCAACCCCAAACCCCGTGGCTATCATAATGTTAGCGAAACCCGAGGCGTAATCTGTGGTTTGAACGTGGAACTGTGGTAAGATGACCGTTAGTTAGGTGTTGATAGTGCGGAGAGTTTACCATTTATGTTGCCATGTGAAAAACCATCGTGGGGACCGCTGGCTGGTTGGGACCACCCGGCGGTTTCCAACCCCCAAAACATGAATTCACTTCAACATAAATATAAACCGTCACACAATACAGTTAATAAACACTATGTGGAATACTAGCACATGGGCGCGCTAGTTGGGGGGAGGTAAGGGGTTTGAGCCCTGCCTCTCATATAAAATTTTAATATCAACTATTGGGCCCATGTGGCGGCCTCCAAGCTTGCCATGTGGCGCCCTTTGATTGGCCTAACAAATCCATATGCCCAATGAAAATTTGACACTTGTGAACATCTACTTGGCCCGGAAGGAATATTCTGGGCAATATTTCGAGGTATATTCCAAGAATATTCCCTGGAATATTATTTTTTGCTGATTGTACCTTTGCCCAATCAACTATCGTCAAATGTCAAAATTTACAGTTTACTGGACTTTTCAAAACTCGATAACTTCTTCATACGGTGTCAATTTTTCGAACCGTTCACGGCACTAGAATCCAGAAGATGAGATCTATCCGGTTGCTAAGGATCAGCACACTTTTTAACACTTTGAAATTTGAGCTATCACTTCGGTCCTAATCCAATTCAGATCATAATTTCTCTCGAAGTTTAGTGTTTTCCCACATATCTTCATACATATGTTGCACCATATCTTTAATGATGTATATGTCTTACACCATCTCTTTATCAAAGAGTCTTGTAAAGGATGATGATTTAGAATCACCACTTAATGAAGTTTCAATCACAATGTAATGAATTAAAGAGCTTCACAACAATTCACAAAGCTTCACAAACTTCTTTATTGTGTTTCAAGAACCAAGTTGTCGATCTAATTTCTCCTTCACACATAAACTTTCAAATTGTTAAATTATCCTTGCACAATATAACAACCATTAGCTAACCCTAGCTATCCTTGGCTACAATGAGCTAATCTAAGCTCTGGTACCAACTTAATTTAAAATAGGTGGCTGACTTGTTTTTCTATGCAAGCACCTTTTACTCCATTTAAACAACTTAAGGATTATGCTCATACATCCAATTATGCAACAGGATTCTTGTGTCAAGTTTATGTGTTTTTAAAGTTCTTCATGTGTGAGAAATTAACAATTGTTTTTAAATGACTAAATGCATGAACAAAAAACATAATTTTGAAGAAAAATACCTGCAACTCACAACAGCAAAATAATAAAGGAGTTCACCCTCAACACTTGGCTACGTCTCCTTGAGCCTCCATCAATGGACTAGGCTCTCTCGGATTAAGATGGTCAAATTATTTACAATTTGATGCTCAACTCCATTGGTTTTATAGATTGTACCAATGGGTACAGAATACCAAAATACTCCTAGATTGACTGTTCAATCACTAGAAATGGACTGTGGCTCCCTTAGGCATGACCTCTTCTGGTTGTGGCCTTGAGCTTCCCTGAGCTATAATGAGGCAAAAACACCCTTAGAAGTCCTCATCTACTCCTAAAACCTATCTCACTATCTCTATAACATGTCAATCATCCAAAATTCACTATTCATTCTCTCGGAATGGCCTCTGGCTCCTCTGGCTATGCCTCCAACACCTAGTGGAACTAGGCTCCATGAAACTTCCCTGTAGAATTTTCACACCTATAAGTCTCCAAATTCTTCTATAAACCACACCATTGGCTTCAGAATGTCCAATATAGTAAAAAATGACTATTCATTCTCTCAAAATAGTTTCTAGATGCTCTGGCTATGCCTCCAACACCTGGTTGCCCTGGCCTTCAAAAATATTCAAATGCACTAAAACACCTGTATATGGCCTTTTTTTCCTCTGCAGCCTGCTCCATTGAGTTCGTAGCATGCAAATTAGCTAGGAATGACTTTTACTGAGCTCAATTTTGTCGAAAATTGAGTGAGTTATGAGCAAAACCAATTTTGCCCCATTTTCTCCTCCAAAACAGGAGAGACTGCCAGTTAAAATTCTATTTTTTGAAATTCCGCCAAGTTTGGTGTTGCCTCTGAAAATTGCGCCAGTCTAAGAACTGAGGTTAATTAGTGCTTAAGCGGTATTAGTGGCAAATAAACACATATTAAATTTTAAACATGGTTTATGCGTTAATGACAATTTAACTTCAAAAAACCACACTTAAACATTAATTAAGCATGATTTTAATAATCCATCAGATTTTTTTTGGAGCACCTAGTTGTCGAGCTAAGGCCATATGGGGAAGGGGCTAGCCTAAGGGGATGGCCCCCTCCGACCCCCAACTATTGGGCAATGACAATTTAAATATAAGCGGCAAACGTATATGGTAAGAACCACTCTGGAGGCGAGACGGTAAGTCGCACTGTTTGTAGGCATGACGTAAGGGATTCGACCCCCTGCTCCACCATAAAATTTTACTTGGCTCTATAATGAGACTTCACTGCCATAGTTTTCAATTCGGCCAAGTTTGTGCCTCTGCCATACTTGGTTAATGCTCCTTCGAACTTGGTAGAGTCCACCGAGCTTGATTTGAAAAACTATTGTGTGTGTGTGTGTGTGTGTGTGTGTGTGTGTGTGTGTGTGTGTGTGTGTGTGTGTGTGTGTGTGTGTATTTGCAATAACTCCATGATGTAACTAATCTCCCAATATTAATATTATTAGACAGTTCAACCCCCATAGGTGAGGAGGTGACCCAACAGAGAGGACACGTGGCACCCTCTGGTTGGGTTTCACTCCAACCCTTAAAAAAATTTCAAATTCCAACTTAGGAAGAATTGAAGGTCATTGGGAAATTTTTCTCTTCACTTAACCCATCTGGTGAATCTGAAGATGACACTTGTCATAGTGTCACTGGCTACAATCTGGAGAATATTCCTGCAATGATGACTGTACCTGCCACATCAACACTGTACATGTTCTGCTCCTTTTTTGCCTGTTTTGTATAACAAATAGCAGATGATAACTCAGTCATACGAACTCGGATTTTGATGAAACGAGTTGCACCGGAATCCTAGCGACGAACTGTATCTAATCGTTCAAGTCTGAAACAATTTTGAGTACTTTGAATTTTTAGCTAATTTTAGGCCCTGATCCAAATTCTGATCAATTGAAGTTTAAAAACTTCCATGGTATCTCTATGTTGTGGCCATAATATATACTTGGTTTTTATTAGTGCCTCCTCTCTTGCAAGTCACAAGTTCTTACATGCTCAGGGATTTCTTCACCTAACTTCACAACTCATAATAACACCTTCAAGGCCTTCCTAAGCTAACTCCACAACTCATATTAACATCCTAAACTTCCTACCTTTCTTACTCCTTTCTCTCCATGTTTGCAACTTCACTATCACAAATTGTCTACCACTCACAAAAACTAACAATTGGAACTCAAAACAAATTTATTTAAAACCTCCCCGAATGTGGAGGTGGATGATCTAGGTAAAAATAATATCAAGTACACTCAACGATGCTTATAATAACAAAGCCCTTTTATATATCACAACAAACACTAACCAAAAAAACTAAAAAACTAGCTTCGAATTCTCTTCATGGAAGCCAATTACCTCATACTCTCTTTTAGCCAAATGACACAACACTTACACACCTCTTTCTTGCTAGACCATGCATTCTTATAATCCTTTTTCAATATAAATTAATTAAATATAAAATAATAAACCAATTATAAAATGAGAAAAAAAAAACTATAGAAACACCCTAAATTTATCCCATCCCCTTTGCATACCATGGCATGATATAACCCTAATAACAACATCTATCATCTTCCTCTAACCAAACCAACACCCCCCTCAAATTGGAAAAATGTTTTTATTATTTTATTATTTCTCAATATATATATAAATATGTTTTATTATCATCATCATCAATATATGTATATATAAATATTTGTTTAATTAATTTTCTTTTAAAAATAATTAGAAATTTTAATAACTATTACAATAAATTATTTATTTTTAACTTTCATATTTTTATAAGTCATAGTCTAATTTAAATGAAATGGTCCTTTTCAGGCCAACTTTCTTAGCCAAAATCTAGCAGATTTTACAAATAAAAAAATTTGTTTAATCTATAGAATTTGAGTGCCCTAGGAAATTTTCATGGTGTTGAATCCATTTTTGTATTCAAAAATATATTTTAAACAACAAAAAATCATAATCTTGCTTTAAATTGTATTCCAAAATTCCGGTGAAAAACACTATTTCGTCTATAAGTTAGACTAAACCTTATTATAATGGTATAAAAAGAAAGTAAAAATCGACATAACCAATGTAAATTATTATTATTGTATAAATGCCTTTGTTCCATATATTTTAGTACAATGCCATGCCTTGACATGTGGCTAAACTATTTCACCCAACCTCCTTATCATTTATATGGTGTTGCCAAGAACACATAGTGTGTCCAACACACTCTAACTATTATCCATACGTATGTGCTTCCATTATAAGCAAAGTAACATAAATGTAAAATGTAGATGGCCCTCAAATAATAATAACTAAAAAACACAATATAACTATATTCACAAATTATATGCAATTGCATAAATGCATGACACATAACGCACCCGACATTTAATTTTCAAGCAATCTCTGCTCTGCTAGATTAACATATGATTGAACGATGCCCTATGGTTGATAGACACATAATCCACGTCTGATGGCACTTACGTATTTTTTAATCTACTCAATGTCGGAGGGTCATTAGCGATAAAACTACAACATCTGAAAAGTGTGTTATCTACGGAGGCCACAAATTCTCCCATGTAGTTATTTGTCATCATAATCCAACGATTTTTTTTTTTAAGACCTTATCATGGGATTGTCTAAATTATTTTTTTGATAGAGTAAATGGATTCAACACCATAAAAAACCCTTGGGCACCCAAAATTATGAATTTTGACAACCATAACCTTGATTTCCCAAAATTTCTACCGGATTTTGGCAAAAATCATGCCGAAATTTCCACTATTTTCCAGGTGAATGTGTGGCCTCGGTAAAGTACTCTTCTAAGAAGAAAATATGGGTGAATTGGGTGGAATTGAAAAGAAGAAAAGCATTGGATGGCAGAAGATGGATGTTTCCACTCAACTTGGACCAAGGCATGTAGGGTCCTCTTCTGTTCCAAGGGTTTCTTCATCATCATTTTTGAGGAGTATGTGGATTATTAAAATTCTCTTTCCAAGGGGCCTTGGTTTTGGGGGAAAACTGGGCTCTTAGTAACCCCTTTGTTCTTATATTTTGACCCCTCCATAATTTTTATCACAAAGCTACCTATTTGGGTTAGGCTCCCGAATTTTTTGGCCTATCTATGACATTATTTAGTGTTTCTAGGTATTGGAAACAAATTGGGTAATTTTATGAAAGAATATCCCTCGCGAGGCTAGTGTGGAGTCTTCACCCATGTTAGGATTTTCATATAACTTGACATTAGCAAAGGCTTGCCAGACAAAATTAACTTTAAAATATGTGATTTCTTTGGACCGAGAAACTAGACTATGAGGACATTGATTTTCGGTGTTGAATTTTCCATCAAACAAGTCATCTTCATAACTCTCATTCTCAAAAAAGCAATGAAACATGGCTTTAGATCTAAAGCATGGAAGCCATGCGGCCTCCTTAAAAGAGGAGGATTCCTCTTCCTTGGATCAGGAAGATTATTGATTCGATGATGACATGATCCCATCATATGGGCCCACTAAAATTAGGATATTCAAGATCCTTGTGAAGGAGGACTAGAGATCTAAGTTTTTTCATCCATAAGAGAAGAACTAAGTAATAATTCTGAGGTGAGTGCTATGAAGCGCACTCATGAATCGACCTCCTCATACTTTGTCAAGGAAGATTTCTTAGACTGTTAAAAGAATATTAAGGTAGATCTGGTAGCCACACCTCTAAAATTTTGGACCAAAGTAGTAAATAAGAAAGGAAAGACATGACACACTACTGATCATCCCCAGGCTGCATGATTCCAATGGTTATGTTTTTTCATTTTCTAAATGTGTTCTCTACTTTGTTTCATGGCCATCCTCAAGCTTGTTCAGTTTATGGCTATCTTTAGGTCAGTTCTATCATATGGCCGTCATATGATATCAATTTAAAACTTTCTATATTAATAGAAATATTTTTATACCAACTAACAAAAAACAATTAATGGGTAAGTTGATATTAAATAAAAAGGTTAGGATTGGGAGGATAGGATTTATATGGAAATTAAAGTTTTGGGTGTTACTAACACAATGATATAAATTAAATGGTTGGTAAATGTAATACCCCAGTTTCATGTGTATATTTTTTTAGTTGCTTAACTGTTTTTAGAAAGGACAAAATACTATATTTGTCGTATAAAACAATTATGATGATGTAAGGAATATTTTGAATAATATTAAGAAAGCTTGAGTATTAACTTGGAAAATAATCTTAATGACGACATCATAATTCCAATCTGATTAGTTAGGATGGAATTCAATACTTTCCCAAAAATTCTCCTAAAAAGCCCTAAGAGGATTTTTATATTTGGAGAAAGAAATCTAATAAATCACCTAGTGTGGAGAAACAACACTGGGAATGGGTAAGTAAAGCGCAGCAGGGGATAAAGTGGGCCTTAAAATGAAAAATTGTACTTTTTTCAAAAATCCTAGGCTATGGGGTTAGCAGCACCCAGCAAAACGGGACGCCATTAAGAAAATTCTACTGAGAAAGCAGGCATAAAAATTCCTTCACCAAAGCAACAAGGGGTTATTGGTTATGGGAGAAGAGGTCTCAGCTTGGGGGAGAACCAGGAAGATAATGTTCGTGATTGGGTGGAAAACGCCTTCTTTTCTAGTTAGTACAATTGTTACACTTGAATTATGGTAAACGAAAAGTCATTTTATTTGCATACAATTTGTGATTTTATAACTGGTTGCAGTGATGAACATTATGAATGTGATACTAGTTTCATGAAGGAAACTAGTGCGTTTGAGATCCAGTTAAATCACTATGCATGTTATGTTAACAAAATCAATTTGTAGGACCATGCATTAATAGTTCTTTTCAAAGTAAATCCCAGGGATCGACGGGGAAAAAATTTTGTTGATCGATTTATATGTCCTAAGCATGTGCTTGTTTAGACATTGATAGAGCGAAGGTCAAAGTGAGAGTGATATTTTTACAGCTCTAGAATGAATTGGGAAAGTCCTGGTTATTTGGTTTACAATAGTGCGTGGTATGATACTTAATTAGCTTCATTGTTTTTTGAAAATGCTAGATCTCCAAGAAAGCATAAAACTTATGGATTAGATACGCTTGAAATTATTGGTGCTTTTATTACGTGGAAATGGATTTATTGTCGTTAAAATATACTGAATCAACAATGATAACATTCAGGTGAATGCATTAAATTGAAGCAAAGGGTATACCAAAATTTAGTGCATGAATGAGAAAAAATAGGAGGGTTTGAATAACTCAAATTTTAAAAGTATATGGGTGGTCTAATGATCCAAGTTGGGAAATTCGAGTACAGATCTATAACACTACTACTATGATAATATTGTCATGCAATCATGATTTAATAAAAAAAACTAGAGGGTCGAAGTGATGTCAGGTTTGGTAGCAGCATACCCCAATTGCGCCTTGGTAACCTATTGGTTGATCGAAAGAACTAGTTGGTGCTTAGACCAAGTAAGTTTTAACTAAGACACCAGACCCCACCTAATCAGTGCATTAAGAAACCAAATGCAGGTTCAAAATTTAGTGATGTAGTTAATAAAGCCAATGTTAGGAAGAATTTCCCTTTTAAATCGGTTAGCATGGGACTACACAGAAGGAACGAAAGTGAAAAAGAGGAAGTGGAAGATACCTCCTTAAAACAATTATGGAACTAGTGACTTGCAGTAGAAATTAATATTATGGCGATGAAAATTCATAATAAGTTGTAACCAGTAGTCATCTCATACTTTAATTAGAACCATGAATAGATTAAAACAGTCAGTTGTAGCTTCTACTCAATTTAATCCAGATACAAAGGCATGCAAAAGGCGACAACAACAAGTTATGAACTATACATACAACTCCATGACTGCTATGTCAAATTCCATGATCATATCCCCGATTGAACAATATGTGTGTGTGTGTGTGTACGTTTTCCCCAAACCAATTTAAAACAAAGAAATTGTAAACAGTGCATGAAGGATTCCATACTAAAAATATAGAATTGTATTGGTAGTCATTAAGAACATCGCACATGCAGGAAAAAGTTTATAGGACGAATTGCCCTGTACATATTAGCTAACCATCCTGATATGGAGTCCACCTAAACAGCTAATATGGACTACAAATACACATAACGTATGATCTGAGAAAAAGAAGAGTTCCCATCCAATATATCAAAGAGGACGAGAATTTCACAACCAACAATTACATATACAATTATGTTCCTCTGGAGGAACTCAAACCAAAAAAATATAAGGATAATGTTCAAAACTATTCAACATAATAAAAGCATCAACAGTAACAAAGTTTGCCGAAGTAACTCGAGCCACATAACCCTCATGGAATCAGGCAGAAATAACCAACTGTGGTCATTCAAAATCAAATTAATCTGACAGGTACTGTATAGCGTGATGTCAAATTTGCAGGTGGTCATTGGAGTGTGGCACCATTCCTGTATAAGAATAGAACAAAGAGTCAATATTCCCTCTAGCAATTTTAAAGAAACACAAAAAATGATACCCATGGTCATCCATGGAAAACATGAGGGATTTACCTGAAATGGTCTTATAATAACCAGTCCTTCTGGGGTTTCTTGTGTTAATAGACCGCAGGGGAACAAATAAGGATTAGGTAGCTAGAAACAAGTGTTTGTGTAAGAGAAACCGAAATCAAGAAAACCTATTGTATAAGGTAAATGTAACTTTGAATATTTGCGACATTTTTGAGTGAAGAAGATGTTCGAACATGGGACTCATGAGCAACTAAAAGTAATGGGCTTGTTGGGAAGGTATGTGCTTATGCATTGTGGAACAATTAAGTCATCACCATACTCTAGACCAATAGAGGTGAAGTAAATTGGGGAAAACGAATTGAACCCTTACCTGAGCGTTGTAAGATATCGACCACTTGGTGAATCCCTGCACATTCCAGAGGAATAACATATCATTCACATAATACATTATTACACTTTATCCATGGCGCTAAGAAAAAAAAAGACTATGCAATAAGATAGTCTTACCTGGATATGCATAGGTGTAATTCAATGCATAACAGAATGCAAGGTTGCGGGTGGATGTCATTACACTGACACCTGGGTCTCATGGGATATATAAAACCAGAAAAAAACCCCATCTTTTAGTAAATTAAACCAATACATACCTCTACAAGATACCTTAGCCACGCTTAAATTTAAGATAAGAGAAATACAAAAAAAAAAATTACTTGGGATTAAGGAAGGTCGCAATAAGGTTGCAATGCAGAAGAGGAGTTGTAAAGACATCCACCTATCCAGGCATGCAGACTCGCACCACTCAGCGAAGAAGGGACAATTACAAGTTGGTTGAGGATAGCGCCATCTACCCTTGAAATCAAACAACTACCACCCTCAAATGTAAACCAGGATTCGAACCTCACTGTCAAGGGAAAATGAATAGTGAACTGAAGTGGGAAGAGAGATAAGGTTTTGGTTAAAGCGGGGCTATTTCCCATTGTTGGATCACCTCCAAAAGATCAGATCCATTGATAAGAGTTAAAACCGGCCATGTGCTCTCCATGTGAAGTGTAGGTGAAATGGATGAGTTGGCATCTAGAGATTCAAGGTGCAAAACCACAGAACGATAGAGTAAATGTATCATACGAAAGGGTCAGCTTGCAAATCATTTCACAGGACTATAGTATGATAGAATATACAACAACAATATGATTAGTAAAGTTAATATCCAATTAAATCAATGAGCACGTGGAGCTATTTCCAAATTTCTAAATGACCTTAAACTTAGGCTGAAAGCATTGTGATACATTGGTATGATCTTATTAATCATGGCATTGGAATGACCAAAAATCAGGACTTCTCTTAGGCATAATTTTCACTCAATGATTGTTCTAGTACTTAGCCAGAAATTAGAATTGAAAAGGTAATACAAGTGGTAATAGGTTATTCTATACAATGTGGAAATGAAATCCATAATAGTAGTTATGTTGAGTGCCTTTGGAAAAAAAAAAATTGATAGAAGAGAGTTGTAACAAGTGGCATCAGAGCCCACTTTAATATTGGGGCCTAAGATGGAACACCATGGAAAAATGTCTAATTTATTACATGTGTATTTTTTGTTGTTTTTTTTACTAATAGTTGGTGTTGTTGTCAAATATAAGGTACAATGGTTTGTGCAGTTACAATTATGGCAAACAAAGAGGAACTATATGTGGAACTGGGGGAAGGAGATCCTGCCCCGAATCCAAATTCCCATATTTTGGAAATAATTAGACAGGAACTAGTTTAGTTGAGAACTAGCAATGAGCGACTACTGCAAGTAAGCCATGAGCAGGAGCATATTATGAGGGACTTAACAGCAAATTCCAGCCACAAAAGTGGGGAGCAGGAAAAATTGAAGCGAAAGAGGTTGAAACTAGCTTAGAGAAGTCTCAGAGTACTGTAGAATCTGAAAAGACAGATTCTAATTTCAAGAAGAATAAAAAGGAAATGCATGGATAGTTTTGCAAGATAAAACCTCCTAATTTCAATGGGGAAAAGGAGGAGGATGAAAAATCCTGGCTCCTGAATATGATCAATTATTTTCAGGTGTACAAGTATGAAAGTAACCTTAAGGATAGGTTGGTTGTTTATCAATTACATGGTAAAGTTACTCTGTAGTGGGAGGAGACAAAAATTATACAACTGTTGGATGAAAAGACTGTCTCTTGGGAGGATTTCCATTAGAAATTTAAGTCGTGATATCTAAGTGAAAGATACTATGACGATCCCGCAAATGAGTTCCATGAACTAAGACTGGGGAAGCTTACTATAGATGAGTTTGTGACAAAATTCACAAACTTACTCAGGTATGTTCCAGCGGTATATAAGGAAACAATCAAATTCGACAACCCAAAGACGATGGATGAAGAAATCAGAAAGGCAAGACTTTGCTACCAACAGTTTAAAAACCAGAGTGAGAATTTGATAACATGGTTGAACAAAGATAAGGGTAAAATTGAAATGAAAGCAAAAAGACAAAAGCCCGCCTATTTGAAATTTTTTGGAAAATATTATTAGAGGAAGAAGTTCAATAAGGGAGCTGCAAATAGACCATCTCAATCACATACAGGGTCCAAACCCATAAAAGTGAACAAAAAGCAAGGACCTGGTGGCAGAGAAAGGGAACCACTGAAGTGATGGGGTTATTGTGAACCACACCTACTCTGATATTCTCCACACAATCCCAAATCAATTAAGAAAATTCAAGTGGTCGAGGAGGCAACCACAGTGAATGATGTGGCCAGAGACATTCCAAGAATTAGTACGACATTGGAATATTGGAAGGTTGAACATCAATATACAATGATTGGGATATAAGGTATTATTCACAACCAACCTGTGTCTATTTTAATTGACCCCGAAGCTAGTTTAATTTATGTTAGTCCTCAGATTGTGGAAAAGTGTAAATTACAATCAGAAAAGTTTCGATATTCCTGTTTGGTACAGTTGGCTATCGGTACCAAACAAAAGGTAACCCACAAATTAAAACAATGTACTGTGAATTTGAATGGGTATTCCAAAGATTTAAAACTAAATATCCTTCCTTTGGGGTCATATGACATATTAATTGGAATGGATTGGTTATAAAAACAGAAGGTTGTTATAAATTGTCTAGAAAAGACTTGAACTGTCTTAATTTGCAAGAAAACCAGTTATGATAAAGGCAAAACCAAAACCAGTCTTGGTTAGACAAATATTTGTCGTACAATTTAAAAGGAAAATAAGAAATGGATGTCAAGTTTATATGGTTCATGTGGAGGAATCATAACAAGACACATAAACCACTACCTTAGAAAATATGCTTGTAATAAGATATTTCCAGGATGTTTTTCTTGAGAAAATTCCTAAGCTACCCCCTCATAGAGACAATATTTCTCTATTGATTTAGTTCCAGGAGCTAAATAGGTGTCTAGGGACCCATATAGATTGAGTATACCATAATTGTTAGAATTAAAACTGCACTTGCAAGAATTGTTAAACAAAGGCTATATTAGGCCAAGTGTTTCCCCATGGGGGGGCGCTAGTGTTATTCATCAAGAAAAAAATATTGAACCTTTAGAATGTGCATTGAATATAGGCAACTGAATAATTTGAAAATCAAAAACAAATATCCCCTACCCCAGATTGATGACTTATTTTACCAGGTAAGGGAAGCAAATGTCTTTTCAAATATTGATCATTAAATGGGTTACCATCGGCTCCACATAAAAGATGAACACATCCATAAAAAAACTTTTATAACACGATATGGTCATTATGAGTTCGTAGTGTTTCCTTTCGGTCTCACTAACGCACTTGCCACCTTCATGTGTCTCATGAATAGTGTCCTCCATAAATATCTTGAAATTTTTGTGTTAGTTTTCACAGATGATATATTGATATACTCTAAAATTGAATAAGAACATCTCATATTAGTGTTCCATACATTAACGGAACACCAGATTTATGCAAAACTTAGCAATTTGAGTTTTATCAACCCAAAATTCAGTACTTGGGGCATAATATTTCTAAGGGTTGGCAGTAGGCCCAGAGAAAATTCAAGCAATTATGAATTTCTTTGTACCAAAAGATGTGACAAAAATTCATTCATTCATGGGGATTGTTGGATACTACTGCATATTTGTGTAGGTATTTTCAAAACTAGCTTACCCCATTACCTTCTTACAGAAGAAGGGAGTAAAATTTGAATGGACAACCAAGTGTCAAGAAATCTTCGACAAATTAAAATAAAAATTGGCCACAACCCCTATCTTAAAAACTGCAGATAAAAAAAAAGGAATTTAATGTGTGCATTAATGCTTTTTTAGAAGGGTTGTGAGGGGTGTTACTTCAAGATAATGTTGTCATAGCTTATGAAACAAGAAAGTTGAAAAAACATGAGCTAAATTATGCAGTCTATGATTTAGAATTAGTTGATGTCATACATGCCTTGAAAATGTGAAGGAATTATATGTTGGGAAAGAATTTTGTGTTGATAAATGACCATGTTAGTTTGAAATATTTCTTTATTCAACCAGATCTAAATGCAAGACAAGCTAGGTGGTTAGCTATCCTTAGTGATTTTGAATTTGATTTAAAACATATCAGGGGAAAAGAAAATAAAATTGTGGATGCATTAAGTAGGCATGCCCATTATTTGATAACCAATTCAAGTAGAAGTGTGAAAACAAATTTTGACAAGCGGGTGCATAAATCCCTACCACAAGACCCACAATATCAGGAAATGCAGCTGAAAATACAGCAGAAAGGAATTCCCGGGTATGCCATAAACCAGAAAGGGATAATTACTTATCAGCATAGGATGTATGTTTATAATCTGATTTCCTTGAAACAGATGATACTAGATGAAGATCGCAAGAGACCATATGTTGGCCATCCAGGTTACCATAAAATTGTAACTGCATTTAGGAAAATCTTTTTTTGGACAGGCATGAAGAAATAGGTAGCAGATTACTTGGAAAAATGCTTAGAGTGTCATCAAGTAAAATTGGAAATATTGTCATTGATCGAAAAGGAACACAAAGGAGGGGCACCTGAACTATCATTAAAGAAAAGGAGCAAAGGCAGCAAAAAGGAAAAGGAAACAGAGGCAGCAAAGAGGCAAAGGAAGCAAAGGTAGTTAAGGTGGAAAAGGAACAAAGGCAGCAAACACAGGAAAGGAGAAAAGGCAACAAAAAGGCAAAGGAAAAAAAGAAGCAAAGGAAGCAAAGGAAGTTAAGGTAGAAAAGGAGCAAAGGCAACAAATTAGAAAAGAAAGAATCGTGAATGTGCTGGGGCAAAGTCATGAACATTTGGGTCAAGTCATGAATGAGGGGCAAGTCATGAACATGCAGCAAGTGTGATAATCCCAAGTCGGAGTGAATAATAAACAGAAGAACAAGCTCAGGAGAGATCAACGCTTTTAAAAACCAAATAAAGCTCAGAAGGATAGTGGATATGTAGAGTAGCGGAGGTCGTAGAAAGCAGAGAAATCAACTAAGAGAGAAAATACTGAGGTAGGATCAAAAGGCAATCATATATGCAAGACACAGCGAGGACCAAAGATCTTACACAATCCTCTGTTTGATTTAATATCGTATTAACCACACAACAGAAAGCAATCGGAAATTACAATGTTTATGTTTGGAGGAACCGGTGGTGCAGAGTGGAGACAACTGAAAGAAGAAAAATCAACTAAGGCAGAGAACACTTAGAATAATTCCAAGGGAAGCGATCGTGCGGCAAAGATCGAATCGCAGAATAGAAATTCTAAGATTTAATGGCATAGATCATAGCAGGCGGAAGAGATGAAGAAGAGCTACGTGAGGATGAGCAAACGGTCAGGATTATATCGCAGAAGTGAAGGCGAAAGATCAACGGCGGAGGACGAATTGCGAGTTCTTACATCGCAAATGGTTGTGGATAGTGCTTAAGGCCATCACAAGGTAAGTTAAATTGTATGCAATGCGAAGTGGAGAAGGGCACGTGTCAACAGTGCAATATCTCACATTGCAAGAAATAGAGGGTAACCACAAAGTAAATCTTATAAAGTGAGAGTGTGATTAGGTGAGGACTGTTAGATCTAGGTGCAGATCAACGACAAATGGTGAATTGTGAGTTCGCACATCGTAAATGTTAGCAGATAGCGCTAAGGTATGTTAATTTTCTTGTGATGTGATAAGGTTAGAAAGTTGAAATGCAGTGAAAGGGAGGAGCCACGTGTCAGCATTGCACATTATCACACATCGCAGAGTTTATGTTTTTGTGCTTAAGGTTCGCGCGGCAAGTTAAGTTGGATGTGATGCGATGTGATCGCATATCACACAAGACATGAGATACGTTTTAGTGCTAAAAGTTAAAAGTTGCGGGCAAGCGAAGTGTGGTGTACTATGATTGGTAAAGTATTGTGGGACCCAGTAACCCCTGTTCTGTGTCTGTTATGTGCATTTTGTTATAAATTATGCGTTGTTTGATCGCCAACGTATGTATGTGGAATATACTTCATTGCACTAAAAGGGATTTCATGTGGGCAAAACCCCGTAGGTCACAAAGGAAAGACATGAATGCATGTCAAAGGACCAGGAGCCTGTACAAAATGGTGTTGCGGCAATGTGTTAAAATAAAAGGCTGGACGCGGAAGAAAAGACTCGAGTAACAAAAGAAAAGACTAAACAAAACAAGAAAAGGCTCAAGTAAGAAAAAGGACCCGAAGCTCGTGCAGAATAGTGCAACAACATGGGTCGAGTCGGGAAAAAATGTTGTCATGCAGCACAGTTGGAATATAACTGTAGAAACATAAAAGACAAAGGGACAGCAAGCAGAAGAGGAAAAACACACATCAAATCTAAGAAGCTGAAAGGGTTGAGTGAAATATTTGATTGTAACTATAAATGTATTGATTATTTTATATTGTTTGTGATGAAATTCAAGTCTCCAAGGAAAAGAAAAACTCCAATTTAATACTGAAATGAGTGTATATATTGTTGTAATATCCTGAATATGCTGAGTGAGGAAATGAGTGGGTGGAAGGCAAGAGTCATGCATGTTCACTTCATACTCCCAAATAGAATGCAAACAACCAGTAAGTGATCTCTATAAATGATGTTATTGTAATATGCATAGAGGGGTTAGAGAGTGGAAGAATGAGTGGAAGAAGATAGAGATGTTGTGCAAATCCAGAGCTGATATGAAGTAGATTTGAAGGCTGGAAGGGCAGCATTGAAGAAGGAGAAAAACAGAGCTGATATCCAGGTAAATTAGCATATGATTTTATTGTAGTGCGAGGGAGTTGATGCTTCCATATCAATTTATAGCTTGATAGATGTCCAGTTGTAGCTGGTTGAGGTAGGAGCCTCCTGTGGATTGTAGTTTGCAGAAAATAGATGGGAGTTGGAGCTTCCTTGCAAGTTGTAGCTTGCAAAATTTGTGGTAGTAGCCTCCTATAGGTTGGAGCCTATAGAAAATCAATTGTGAGAGGGAGTTGGAGCTTGCCTTTGCATCACAGCAATAATAAGATGTGGTTTTCTCCCTTTATGGGTTTCCACTTATATATGTTGTATATGTGCTTAATGATTAAGTGTTTATGTGATGTTTTAGTCTGTTTAATTACTTGTTGTCCACACATTATGTTTGTTGATCCATTATGTATTAAGTTTCTTATGAAATGAAGGTGTAAATGAGTTGAACAAAAAGTTTTAAATGTCCATGAATGTATTAAACTAATTCACCCCGCCCCCCCCCCCTCTCAATTTAAGTAAGGGTTCATCAATTGGTATCAGAGCCAGTTCCTTCTATATCATTTTAACAACTGGAAGGAGATCCTGAGTCCCCAAAATAGCTAGCCTAGAAGGATGCTCAAAAAATAAAGCCCCATTGTTTGCTGGCACAAAATATGCCTTCTGGAAAATAAGAATGAGGACATACATAATGTCTCTAGGAATAGAAGTTTGGGCTGCTGTGGAAGAAGGATATGCTCCAAAGGATACGGACACAGAGAAAGAAGCCAAGCAAAATTTCATAGCTAATGCAAAAGCCATGAATGCACTCTTGAGCGGTCTATGTGAAACATAATTTATCTAAGTAATGCATAGTGAGACTGCCAAATATATCTGGGATACATTAGAAACTATCCATGAGGCAGATAAAAAGGTGAAGATGGCCAAACTGCAAGCCATAGAGCTCATTTTGAAAATGTAAAAATGAATGAAGATGAAGATATAGCCAGTTTCTCCTTAAAGGTTGCGGAAATTGTGAATAACATGAAAGCTATAGGAGAAACCATTAAGGAATGTGTAATTGTAAAAAAGATATTGAGATCTTTACCATCCAGGTTTAACCCTAAGGTTTCTACCATAGAAGAAACATTGACCATGAACCAATTGCTTGGAAACTTGATGGCCTATGAGATGAGACTTCCAAAGGGGAATTCAAATGTGAGGGAGGCGGCCTTTAAGGCAGATAAGTGCAGAGAAGAGAAGGAAGGTACATGCTCCTGCAATGATGAAGAAGAGGCCAAATGTTAGCCTCTCTCAAATAGCAATAATAAATCCAAAATAATAATTAAATTAATTAAATATTCCAAGTTAGGAATATGTGCCTAACTCTTGGGTTGTTCCTCAAATATTGGAGTTTGTTTAGGAACTCCTATCTTGGTAGGTTTTTGGTGAGAAATTATCTCAACCAAAGGAGTCTAAGATAGCACGGACTAGCTTAGACATTTTCTCTCATCTATTTAAATTGTAAATTAAATTCTTTTAATAAGAGAGAATACATGAAGAAGCCATGAGGCTTCTACCTTTTCCGCCTTTATTTTGTGTGTGCTTTATTATGTGTGCTTTATGTCTGTTTCTGACTTAATTATTTTTTCTATCATGTGGTATCGGAGCCATATGGGCGAGAGTATATTGTGTTTTTAATTTGGTATTCGTTTGGCAAAGGTGTATTAGAACATAGTACGCCCATCCTTTGACATGGCGAGAGCTGGACTGCAAAAGAAAGAGTTGATTTCATTCTGAATCTGCGCCTAAGAATTCTGTCAGAGAAGTATTTCGAGAATTTAATTTCTCTGCAGATTTTTATTTTCTGTGATTTATGAATTTTTTATTACATGAAAATCTGGAAGCCGCTATTTTGTTTTGTGGGATGATCTCTGGAAGGTAGTGGGTGTTCCAGATTTCATTCGAAACTCGGACAGATTCTGGCATACCTCATCCAGTGATGCAACACTCTGTTTGTGGTCTGAAAATACCACGTGATCATCAAAATTCGTGGATTGGTGACGGATAGTTCAACGAGAGGCAGCACGCTCAAATCTCTGGTGCAATCACTATAAAAGGAAGCAGACATAAGTTTGATCAGTATTTCCTGGATCAACGTTGTTGTAGATCAACATTTTTTCCCTTACAACGCAGATTCAGTGTTTCTATGTGTGTAGAGTGTGTCATGTGAAGGGGATTTAAACTTGAAGCAGGCCTACAACAGAGCAAGTGAAAGCGTGTAGTTCGACTTTTGTTGGTGGCACTCCAGAGGTTCCTATCATGCAAGTGAAGTATATAGTCATTCCGCGAGAAAATCAATCAGAAATACGCACCTTTGCAAGGTAATTTGAGGTCATCGTAAAGGGTAGTTGTCTGCAGTTACAGAGGATAAAAGGATCAGACCGACTTAGAAAAGAATAGAGTAGGTCTTAGCATCCCTTTTCCATAATCCTTTCCTGTTATAGTAAAAATGCGATGTTGTTGTTATCTATCAGATAGTTTTCTACCATTCTGAATGCCCATATATTGTTTTTGAGCGCTCATATAGTGTTTTCTGAATGCTCAGGCATTGGTTTGAGCACCTATATATCATTTATGAATGCCCTTGTCTTCTTTTTGAGCACCTATATATCGTTTCTGAATGCCCTTGTATTATTTTTTAGCACCCATATAGCGTTTGTGAATACCCATTTATTCTTTTTGAGCACGCATGCAGTGTTTCTGAATACCCATGTAGCTTCTGTGAGTACATGTTGTGAAGAATTGATAATGCCTTGTTTCAGAGGAAGACCATTTTCCTTATTATTGCAATGGGTAAGTTTTATGGAGCTTTGGGATGTAAGGCCATCCGAAATTCTCTTTCTGAGCGTGTAGAACGACGGGAATTCCATTGTCTGGAATCTGAAAATCTCATGTGAGCATTAAACATATTTTTGGGGCTGTTAAGCAAATGGTTTTCAAGGTTATGTGGCCCTTTGTGGCACGCACGATTACAACATTGTTCATTTTTATCACCACCATTAGCAGCTTGCATAGTTGAGTTGTAAGATAAATTCCCACTTTCTTGTTCATCAGAAGTTTTGCATACTCCAGTTGCATGACTATATTGCAGATCCTGGTGATCTTTATTTGATGTAGTAGTTAGAACAAAATCATCATCCATATCCAAAATGAATCAAAGGAGGAGGAGAACGAGTGTAACGCTTTACAGGAATTGAGTAAGCCCCACAATTCAATACAAAATCAGAATTATTCTTACAGGAATTGAGTAAGCCCCACAATTATTTATTGTAGAGCTCAAGAGCATACCTTGAAAGGCATTAAATTATTGTGAAATTCTTTGTTTTTGAAAAAAGGGAGTGGCAGATTTGTGCAGATTTGTGTATGCCTTGCCATGAGTCAAGCAAAAATTGTTGAATTTGGAGGAATAAGTTGAAAGTTTTTTTTTACTTTAGAGCATTGTAATTTTTTTTTGTTATTGGAGTAATAAGGAGATTTTTTTCTTTCCATTTGTATTTGGAGAGATAAGGTGATTTAATGCATTTTGGAGAGATAAGTGTCTTATTTTGTTTTTTGGAGTGATAAGTTGTCTTTTGTAATTTGGAGAGATAAGGAGTGTTTCCATTTTGTATTTGGAGTGATAAGGGAAAGCCATTGTTGTAATTCAAAGTATTGCTTTACTTTGAGAGAGATTGAGTCGGTGAATATCCAAATTTTGAAGACAAATTGCTTCCAAGGGTTGTGAGCTTGGCATATTCTTTACTTGAAAGTGGAGATTTCTTGTGTACTCAATACTTAATAAAAATATCATTTTTTGGTGTTGATGTGTCCTAGATCCACCCAAAATTGAATAAGGGGATCTTAGGTACACCATGTGTGTTTGTGATGGCGCATGTTTTTTATGGCTTCATGTTGTTGCTTTTTTTTGTGTCTAGTTGTGACACATCAATGATTTCATTTAATATCACATACATCAGCAAGCATAACACATATAACGAAATAGCTGCAAGATCAACACATGCATCTACACAACTACAACATATAATCGAAGATTGTTTACATCAGCATTCTACATCAAACATCAAATTCACTTAGTCAAGTTAATGATTTTCACAGAAAAGTCTTCATCAACGTTCTTGCAAATCCCTTTAAAGAAATTGTAATCAAATTCATTGTTTTAAGTGAATCATTAAAAATTCATTGTTAATGAATTTTTAAGAGGACGAGGCAAGTCATTGTTTTAAGTGAATCATTTTAAGCTTTCTTGGGTGCATTTTCAACAGTGTTCGACACCCTTCCTTTAAGAAAAATCAAGTGAATGCATGAGTTTTTAAATCAAACAAGCAACAAGTTTACATCTCCTGCAAGCGAGCGTGATTATTCATTCAAGCAATCTGCGTCAAGACAATCCAAAGATCAAACCCTCAAGCGAGCCAGAGTGAAGTTCATTACAGAAACCAACAAAGCAACCAAACAAATTCAAACAATCAAGCAAGTTGAGATCGACATCAAGTGAGCGTAGTTATTCATTCAAGTGAGCGTAAAGTAAGTCAAGTGAAGCGTTCAAGCAAACGCGATCATCATCAAGCGAGCGTGAATTCCATATTTTAAGCAAGAAAGTTCTACAACTCTAGCAAGTGTTCCCAGCAAGTGCAATAAGCAACCAATCAAGTGAGCGTGCCATTCAAGCCACATTCAAGCGAGCCTGACATTCAAGTGAAACAGTTCAAAGTACAACATCTCCGCCAAGAGAGCGTGTTTTCAAGTGCACAAGTTCAGATGGTGCAACATATTCAGTTGTTAAACATTCTTCACAGTTTGATCATCTCAAGTGATGAAAACATGGTGCACGTCAGCAAAGACACTCTTACTGATCTTTCACGGCATCTACGACAAACACATGAAACCATTGAGTTTCTTCAACTCGAGTCGCAACTTCAAAGGATTGAATTGTAAGAAAAGAATTATACTTTCAAGTCTTTGAACCATCCAGATGATAAGTCTTTGAACCATCCAAATGATAAGTCATTCATTCAGACAGCTTCAAGTGTCGAAGTTGTTCCAGTTCAAATTTCTTCCAAGCCCGTCATCAAGCCCTGGGAAGAAATTCACAATAACAAGAATCGACGAGGCTTAGGATATGTCCAAGATGACGTCAACTTACATATTCCTAATTATTCCAAGCCCATTCAGTTCATCAGTGCGGGATTTCTTGAACAGATCCCCTTAGCACATTCAGAGCCAGTTGCAAACAGCCAGCAATGCACGCAACCCAAAGTTGCAAAAAAACAAAATTCCACACAACCTGAAGTTGAAGTCAAACCGAAATGTTCTCATTGTCAGAGAACCAGTCATATGGAAGATCATTGTTTTGATCTCCATCCCTATCTCCATTGTGGCAAGTCCAATCATTCCTTAGAAAAATGTCGCAATCAACACAAATCAGCCAGATTGAAGATACATTATGAATGGATCGACCCTTGGGAATGGTCATCCACAGTTAAAGTATTGCTTCAGTTCTACAACCGCATACGATCACACATAGTGCAGCCAACAGTGAAAAGATGATGGTACTCTCATGCAGTTGAATGGGGGAGTACAACAGTGTAAAACTCCTACACCTGAAGGGGGGGAGTTCAGGAATACTTTCCAAGAGAAGTGTCTCTCCTTTCAGTTGACAAAGGGGGGAAATTGCCAATGAGATTGACAGTGGTTGTCAGACTGAAAGTCTCGACAAAACCAACAAAAGAAGCCAATGGGAATCTTCAACAGCCAGTGGGCATCAACAAATTTGCCAGTGGGCAGTCGACAGCAAAGAAGCAGTGAACAGTTTTCAGCACAGCAAAAGCAACAGTGAGTTGTTTTTGACATCATCAGCCAATGGGCTTTGAACAAATTTTGTCAGTGGACAAAGGATGTTGATTTCATGCAAAGGACAAATGGATCCTTTTGCAACTTGGAACTTGATGGAGTTGTCAAGCGAAATTCAGAGATGAATCAGACATGCAACTGACTCATGGTCTCTTCAGATTGCAGTTTTTCAGCATCCAGCTTTGGTGGTTTTTCAGGAAATGTTTTTTGAGGATCAACATGAGAACTTGGAAGATGGTTCCTTGTTATTATTTTGGATTTTTCATTGAAGGGGGGAATGTTAGCCTCTCTCAAATAGCAATAATAAATCTAAAATAATAATTAAATTAATTAAATATTCCAAGTTAGGAATATGTGCCTAACTCTTGGGTTGTTCCTCAAATATTGGAGTTTGTTTAGGAACTCCTATCTTGGTGGGTTTTTGGTGAGAAATTATCCCAACCAAAGGAGTCTAAGATAGCACGAACTATCTTAGACATTTTCTCTCACCTATTTAAATTGTAAATTAAATTCTTTTAATAAGAGAGAATACATGAAGAAGCCATGAGGCTTCTGCCTTTTCCGCCTTTATTTTGTGTGTGCTTTATGTCTGTTTCTGACTTAATTATTTTTTCTATCACCAAATTTGTCAGAAGATTGGAGAAAGGCACAGGTAAGTATAAGGGTAAAATTCCATTTAAGTGCTTTAAATGTGGCATAGTGGGGCACTATGCATCTAAATTTCCTCATAAGAAAACAGAGAATCATTCAAGAGGGAAAGAGAAAAAATTTTCATAAATAGGACGAAAGGGATTAGATTTAATATAAGAACATTCTATGCCCAAAAAGACAGCAGTGCATTTGAGAGCTCAGATGAATCCCCCAATGAAGAAGGAACATCAGAATTCATTGTGATGGCCAAGGAAGAGCTTGAGGAAGATCTCCAGGAATTTGAGGAAGAAGGTGAGTTAGATCTTTAGGGGGAGATAATTAGTGCCCTGGAGGAAATAGACATACTTAAACTTAAGAGTAAGAAATAGAAAGAGATTCTTCTGAAATATGCAAAGACAGAACCAGATTCAGAAAATCTTATTAAATTGAAGATTTAACTAGAAGAATCAAGGAAAATAGAGGATATTCTGAGTAGAGAAATAAAGGAGAAAAATTAGGAGCGAGAAAAAATGGAAGAAGAAGTGGTAAGCCTAAGGAAGAAATTAGAAAAGGCCCAAATTTAATTAACTATGAATATTTCTCAAATGAAAAGCTCTGTACATTTGGACAAAATTGTAAGTGCTCAAAGACCTCCACATATAAAGGTTGGGATAGGCCATGAAGGAGAAACCAGCAAATCCAAGGTAGAAGATAACAAGAATATCATTTTTGTAAAAGTTGTAAAGGATAATGAAGCAGCAAAAAGGGAATCCACAAAATTAGAAACCAGCAAGACCATGTTATATAATGAAACAAACAGAAACAAGTAGCAAACTCAAGTGACAAAGAAACAAAATGAAGAAACAGTCAACTACAAAAGACTCATACGCTCCTAAGGATGAATTGAACCAATTTGGAAGACATCAAAGGAGGTTCCTTCCCCCTGTGAGAAGCATCACTTGCTTTTCTTACCACAAACCTGGACATATTATGGCATACTGTAAGACAAAGAAAATCCAATCCAACTAGCAAAATATGCAAAAAACAAAAGACTACCTCAAACAACTCTCTCTACCAGAGACATATACTACTTCCATGGGTATTGTTTTTGTTGTAAAGGATTTGATCATAAAGCCATGGAGTGTAGAGAGTATATACATAGACTAGAGTATGGAAACTCAAGGGGAATTAAGCACAATTATGAATTCATTCGTGTACACAATCTATTCAGAAATACAATCAAATGTTTAAGCTGCCATAAAAATGGGCACAAGTATAACGAATTTCCTCTCAAATACTGTGATCCATCTCCGCAAAAAGGTCATAGAGCAAACAACTTCATGCAATGGAAAAGGAAACTAAATAACTTTGATCTTGTTCTAATTGCTCAAGATCAAAACAATCAATGGTATGTGGACAGTGGGTGCTTAAAACATATGACTGGAGACCGAAGCAAGTTTGTAACTTTTGATGAAAAGAAATATGGGAATGTAACATTTGGTAATGATAAAGCAGGGAAAATCAAGGGAAAAGGCACAGTCAGCCTGAATAATGGAAGAGGAGAGGCTCAGGATGTATTATTTGTAGACAGTCTAAAATCCAATCTGCTAAGTGTTAGTCAAATGTGTGATAAAAGCTATGAGGTCCTTTTCATAGCCCAAGATTGTGAAGTAAGGTCAATCACCACAGGGAAGACCTTGTTCAAAGGTGTTCGAATAGAGAGTAATGTGTATATAGTAGAAGAAAAGAATGAAGCATGCCACATCAGCAAACTTGACGAATCTTGGCTATCGAATAGAAGATTGGGACACCTAAATTTTGACCACATCATAAAATAGAGCAAAAAGGAAGTTGTCAGAGATTTTTCTACAATAAAGAAGCTACCAAATACCATATGTAAGTCCTGCCAACTGGGAAAAAAATCTCGCACAACGTTCAAAGCTAAAGGCCAACTATCTACAAGTAAGACTCTTCAGCTTGTACATATGGACCTGTGTGGACCTTAAAGAACAAATGCACTAGGAGGAGAATTGTATTTCATGCTGATAATCAATGACTTTTCCAGATTAACATGGGTGGCATTTCTCAGATACAAATCCGAAGTGTTTGAGAAATTTAAGATATTCAAGGCACTGGTAGAAAATAAAACAGGATGTAAACTAAAATGCATCAGATCAGACATAGGATGTGAATTCACAGACGATGATTTTGCAAACCTGTGAAATGAATATGGGATAAAGAAATAGTTTACAGTTGCAGGTACACCTCAATAGAATGGAGTGGCAGAGAGACAAAACGGGTCAGTACAACAGACTGCCAGAGAAATGATGCAAGAAAGAAACATTCCCCAAACCTACTGGGCAGAAGCAGTACACACAGTTGTACATATTCTCAACAAAGCTCATCTAAGACCAAATTGTGACAAGATTCCATATGAATTATGACATGGAAAACCGACATCAATCAAGCACTTTAGATTCTTTGGCAGCGAATGTTTCATAAATAATAATGATGAAAAATTGGGGAAGTATGATGCAAGAGCTGATGAAGGATTATTTTTGGGATATGCATCCAAGAGTAAGGGATGCAGGTGCTACAATAAAATACTACGTAAAATTGTGGAAAGCATTGATGTGAGATTCGACGAAGATCTACCAAACAGAACACAAAGAAAAAACTTCTCCAAACCTCTAGATGATCATGAAGATGAGAATCAATAAATGAAGAATAAAGTACGACAACAGAAGATACAGAAATAAACCCAAAAGGACCCTTGAGACACACTCAGAAGAACCATCCTAAAGATTAAATCATTGGAGAAAAGAGTGCAGGAGTCCAAACTAGAAGACAACTAGTTGAACAGACAAAGGAAGTGTACCTAGCCATGTTGTCACAAATAGAACCAAAGACTTTTTATGAAGCCAGTAAAGAAAAAAATTGGGTAAATGCTATGAATGAAGAATTAGACCAAATTGAGAAGAACAAGACCTCGGAGTTAATGCCAAGACCTGCTAGGAAAAATGTCATTGGCACAAAGTGGATATTCCAGAATAATATGAATGAACAAGGTCATATAATGAAAAATAAAGTGAGACTTGTATGCAAGGGATACTCTCAAATCGAAGGACTCGACTATGATGAAACTTTTTCCCCTATAGAAAGAATGGAATCAATTAGAATTTTTTTGGCTTTTGCATGCTATCATGATTTCAAGGTATATCAAATGGATGTGAAGTATGCCTTCTTGAATGGAGATCTAGAGGAAGAAGTCTACATGGAACAACTTGAAGGATTTTCTTTAGCAAATAAACACGACTATGTGTGCAAATTAAAGAAAGCCCTATATGGTCTCAAACTAGCACCATGTGCATGGTATTCTAGGCTAGAAAAATACCTTCAAAAACAAGGCTTCAAGAAGGGAGGAGTAGACAACAATCTGTATATAAAGGCTGATGAAAATGAACTCTTAATTGTACTAGTATATGTAGATGACATCATGTTTGGTAGCAATAAGGATGAGTTAGTAAAAGGATTTGTAGAAGAGATGAAGTCAAAATTTGAGATGTCTATGATTGGAGAGCTTACCTACTACCTAGGACTTCAAATTCTAAAAAAGAACAAAGGCATATTCATTTCACAAGAAAAATACTTAAGAGATATGTTAAAAAGATTCCAAATGGAGGACAGCAAACCTGTGTCAACTCCCATGATCACTGGATGCAAGTTATGTGCTGATGATGGATCCGCAGATGTAGATCAAAGACTTTACAGATCTATGATAGGAATTCTATTATACCTAACTGCCTCTAGACTAGACATTATGTTGGCAGTAGGACTTGTGGCAAGATATCAAGCAACACCAAAACAAAATCACTTGCTAGCAATCAAGAGGATACTAAGACACCTGCAAGGAACTACACATTATGGCCTATGGTATCCAAAAAGCAAAGAATTCACATTGACAACATATACAGATGCAAACTGGGCCAGTTGTGTGGATGACAAGAAAAGCACAAGTGGAGGTTCATTTTATTTGGGAGAAAGTCGGGTAGCATGGTTAAGCAAGAAGAAAACATCTGTCTCTCTATCTACTCCAGAAGTGGAATACATAGCAACAGTAGCTTGTTGCACTCAAGTAATGTGGATGAATTAAACTCTCCAAGACATGAAGGTAAGCATCACTGAACCTATCTCTATCAAATGTGACAATACAAGTGCAATAATTATATCAAAAAATCCATTACTTATTCGAAAACAAAGCACATCCCAATAAAGTACCACTTCCTCAGAGAGAGCAAGTAGCAGAGAAAATAATAAAGATGGAGTATGTACCAACAAAGGAACAAATAACAGATATATTCACAAAACCTCTTGCTAGAGAACCATTCGAATATCTAAGAGACAAACTAGGAGTAGTGTCTACAGATGATACTCTCTGATATGATTAGAAAAAAATAAAATAAAATAAAATAAAATAAATAAAAATAATAAATAAAATAAATAAAATAAAAATAAATAAATAAAATAAATAAATAAAAATTGAATGAAATGATGATGGAAATACACCAACAAGGGCTGCAATATAAGGAACATAAATAGTGCAGTAGACAAGTGATAGTCAGTATCAGACAAGAAAGCATCATTCCAGGGGGAGAGCAACCCATAAAATGTGTCACATAAGAGCTAGATTTATGAAGCTGGTAAAGATCTATAGAGTATGGTACGGTACAGGCCCTCAAGATTGGAGTATTATGACGGAAGTACATCAAAATTCTATCACATATCACCTCTATCAAGCAGTAAGGGATATAAGTACAAAAAATTCTATGGTGACATGCCCTCCATTCATGCAATCTCAATAATTTTCAAAATGTTCTCCCAACAACTCTGGTACACCAGTTTGGAGCAGCAAGGTATAAAGTCAAAAGAAGAAGGCTTATACACAACTCAGAGAGAAGTGATCCAAAGATGGAAACTACACTAGGAAATGTGCAACCCTTTGCCATTGATGTCAAAGGGGGAGGAAATGCAAGCAGAAGAAGGAAGGCTCTTCTGAAAAGCAAGCAGAGGAAGAAAGACACCTCTTAGAATGAAACGGGGAGGAAGTCTTGGAGGAAGTGTTGCCATCAATGCCAAAAGGGGAGATTGTTGGAAATATTATCATTGATGGCAAAGGAGCACAAAGGAGCATCACCTGAACTATCATTAAAGCAAAGGAGAAAAGGCAGAAGAAAGGAAAAGACAACAGAGGCAACAAAGAGGTAAAGGCAGAAAAGGCAGTTAAGGCAGAAAAGGAACAAAGGCAGCAAAGGCAACAAAAAAGCAAAGGAAACAAAGAAGCAAAGGCACCAAAGGAAGTTAAAGAAGAAAAGGAGCAAAGGCAGCAAAACAGCAAAGGTAGAATTGTGAACGTGTTGGGCAGAGTCATGAATGTTTGGGTCAAGTCGTGAACATGGGGCAAGTCATGAACATGCAACAAGTGTGATAATCCCAAGTTTGAGTGAATAAAAAACAGAAGAACAATCTCAAGAGAGATCAGTGATTTTGAAAACTGAATAAAGCTCAGGAAGGATAACAGAGATGCAAAGTAGCGGAAGTCATAGAAAGCAAAGAAATAAACTAAGGCAAAAAATACTAGGGTAGGATCGAAAGGCAATTGGATTTGCAAGACACATCAAGGACCAGAGATATTACACAATCCTCTATTTGGTTAAATATCATATTAATCACATAGCAGAAAGAAATCAGTAATTACAGTGTTTATGTGTGGAGGAATCGGTGGTGTAGAGCGGCAACGCTGAAAGAAGATAAATCTACTAAGGCAGAGAACACTTAGAATAATTCCAGGGAAGCGATCGGACAATGAAGATACAATTGCATAATCGAAGTTCTAAGATTTAACGGCAGAGATCAGAGCGAGCGGAAGAGATGAATAAGAGTCACGTGAAGGATGAGAGGATGGTCGGGATTAGATTGCAGAAGTGAAGGCGAAATATCAACGGCGGAGGGCGAATTGCGAGTTCGCACATCGCAAATGGTTGCGAATAGCGCTTAAGGTCATCACAAGCTAAGTTAAACTATATGTGATGTGAAGTGGAGAAGGGCACGTGTCAGCACTGTGCAATATCGCACATTGCAAGAAATAGAGGGTAACCATAAAGTAAATCTTATAAAGTGAGAAGTACAATCAGGTGAGGACCATTAGATCTGGGCGCAAATCAACGACGGGCAGCGAATTGCGAGTTCGCACATCACAAATGTTAGCAGATAGCGCTAAGGTATGTTAATTTTTTTTCGATGTGATAAGGTTAGAAAGTTTTGATGCGGTGAAAGGGAGGAGCCACGTGTTGGCACTGCACATTAGCGCACATCACAGAGTTTATGTTTTTGTGCTTAAGGTTCACACGGTAAGTTAAGTTGGATGTGATGCGATGCGATCGCGTATCGCACAAGACAGGAGATGCGTTTTAGTGCTAAATGTTAAAAGTTGCGGGCAAGCGAAGTGTGATGTACTATGATTGGTCAAGTATTGTGGGACCCGATAACCCCTGTTCCGTGTCTGTTATGTGTGTTCTATTATAAAGTATGTTTTGTTTGATCGCTAACGTATGTATGTGGAATAAACTCCGATATTGTTCCTAGTTGCGTTAAAAGGGATTTCACGTCGGCCATACCCTGTAGGTCACAAAGGAAAGACCTTAACATATGTCAAAGGACTAGGAGCCTGTGCAGAATAGTGTTACGGTAGTGTGTTAAAAGAAAAGGCTGGACGTGGAAGAAAAGAATCGGGTAACAAAAGAAAACACTGAACATAGCAAGAAAACGCTCAGGTAAGAAAAAGGACCCGGAGCTTGTGCAGAACAACACAATAGCATGGGTCAAGTCAGGAAAAAAGGCAGCCATGCAACACTGTTGGAATATAACTGCAAAAACATAAAAGACAAAGGGACAAGAAGAAGAAGAGGACAAACACACAACAAATCTAAGAAGCTGAAAGGGATGAGTGAAATATTTGATTGTAACTGTAAATGTATTGATTATTTTATATTGTTTGTGATGAAAGGAAAGTCTCCAAGGCAAAGCAAAACTCCAATTTAACACTGAAACAAGTGTATATATTTTTGTAGCATCCTGAATATGTTGAGTGAGGAAATGGGTGGGTGGAAGGCAAGAGTCATGCCTATTCACTTCATATTCCCAGATAGAATGCAAACAGCTAG
Organism: Pinus albicaulis; assembly: GCA_034641835.2. NCBI lineage: Eukaryota > Viridiplantae > Streptophyta > Pinopsida > Pinales > Pinaceae > Pinus > Pinus albicaulis. The sequence continues at coordinate 26,090 of JAXQQM020075027.1, read as the reverse complement.
GAAGTGATCTCTATAAATGATGTTATTGTAATATGCATGGAGAGCTTAGAGAGTGGAAGAATGAGTGAGAGCAGATAGAGATGTTGTGCAGATCCAGAGTTGATATGAAGAAAATTTGAAGGCTAGAAGGGCAGCATTGAAGAAGGAGAAAAATAGAGATGATATCCAAGTAAATCAGCGTATGATTTTATTGTAGTGTGAGGGATTTGGTGCTTCCATATCAAATTGTAGCTTGATAGATGTCCAGTTGTAGCTGGTTGAGGTAGGAGCCTCATGTGGGTTGTAGCCTGCAGAAAATAGATGGGAGTTGGAGCTTCCTTGCAAGTTGTAGCTTGCAAAATTTGGGGTAGTAGCCTCCTGTAGGTTGGAGCCTACAGAAAATCAGTTGTGAGAGGGAGTTGGAGCTTGCCTTTGCATCACAACAATAATAAGATGTGGTTTTCTCTCTTTATGGGTTTCCACTTATATCTGTTGTCTATGTGCTTGATGATTAAGTGTTGATGTGGTGCTTTAATATGTTTAATTACTTGTTTTCCACACATTATGCTTGTTGATCCATTATGTATTAAGCTACTTATGAAATGAAAGTGTAAATGAGTTGAATGAAAATTTTTAAATGTCCATGAATGTATTAAACTTATTCACCCCCCCTCTCATTTTAACTAAGGGTTCATTAGGATTAAGTATCAACATGTCTCCATCATGGTAGTGATATACATGCTGACTAAAGCTGCACATTTTATTCTCATGCAGTCTACCTTTGGAATTGCGCAGGTGGCTAATATTTTCATGAGATAATTTGTTAGACTTCATGGCATACCAAAAATGATAGTCTCTGGTAGAGATGCAAAATTCACCTCGAATTTTTGGAAAGATTTATTTGGAGGAATTGGGACCAAGCTAAACTTCACTACTGCATACAATCCTCAGACGGACGGCCAAATTGAAAGGAAAAAATAGATTATGTAGGACATGCTCTGGATGTATGTAGTGGATAGGCCCATAAAGTGGGAATATTTTATGCATTTAGTTGACTTTTCTTATAATAAAAGTTACCAAACCTCTATAAAAATGAGTCCCTTTAAGGATTTGTATGGAAGAAAATGCCATACACCGCTCAGTTGGAGTCAATCTTAGGATAGGTTAATTCTTGGGTCGGATGCACTGTATGAAATGGAACAGATAGTACGAAATATCAAACATAAAATTAAGGAAACTCAAGACTGACAAAAGAGTTGTGTAGACAATAAGAGAACACATAAAGAGTTAAAAATTGGAGACCATGTCTATTTGAGGGTTAAACCTTGAAAAAGCACCCTTAGTACCGGAAGTTGTCCCAAGTTGGCACCACGATTTTTTAGACTGTTTGAGATTTTGGATCAAGTTGGTCCATTGGCATATCAATTGGCTCTACCTAGTCATGTTAAGGTTCATAATTTTTTTCATGTATCATTATTAAAAAAAATATGTTCATGATCCTTCTCACGTAGTTGATTGGAATTTGATACAAGTGGAACCTGAAGGGGAATTTCTTCCAAACCCACTTCGTATCTTGGATTGGGAATAAACCATGCTTAGAAATCGAGCCATCGCTTGGGTTAAAGTGCAGTGAAGACACTTTACACCTAAGGAAGCCACTTGGGAACATGAGGATAGCATGAAGGAAGCTTATCCAACATTGTTCAAGGATAAATGGCTGAATTTTGAAACACTGAGGACAATGTTCTTATTTTAGAGGGGGAATATGTAATACCCTAGTTTCATGTGTATATTCTTTTAGTCGCTGAACTATTTTTAGAAAGAACAAAATACTATATTTGTCGTATAAAAAAAATATGATGATGTAAGGAATATTTTGAATAATATTAAGAAAGCTTGAGTATTAACCTGGAAAAGAACTGAATGATGAGATCATAATTCCAATCCAAGTGGTTAGGATGGAATGGAATTCAATACTTTCCCAAAAATTTTCCTAAAAATCCCTAGGAATGAATTTAGAGGATTTTTATATTTGAAGAAAGAAATATAATAAATCACCAAGTGTGGGGAAACAACACTGGGAATGGGTAAGTAAAGCACTATAGGGGATAAAAGCGGGCTTTAAAATAAAAAATTATACTTTTGTCAAAAATCCTAGGTTATGGGGTTAGCACAACCCAGAAAAATGGGACGTCATTAAGGAAAGTTTGTTGGGGAAAGTAGGCATAAAAATGCCTTCACCAGAGCGACAAGGGATTGTTGGTTCTGGGAGAAGAGGTCTCATGTCAGGGGATAAACAAGAAGATAAGGTTCAAGTTTGGGTGGAAAACGCATTCTTTTCTAGTTAGTACAATTGTTACACTTGAATTCTGGTAAACGAAAAGTCATTTTACTTGCATACAATATTTTATAACTGGTTGCAATGATGAACATTGTGAATGTGTTATTGGCTGCATGAAGGAAAGTAGTGCATTTAAGATCTAGTTAAATCACTATGAAGGTTATGTTAAGAAAATCAAAATGTAGGGTCATGCATTAATAGTTCTTTTCAAAGAAATCCCATAAAGGGATCGGTATAAAAATAGTTGTTGATCAATTTATATGTCCTAAGCTTGTGCTTGTTTAGACATTGATAAAACGAAGGTTAAAGTCTAAGCTATATTTTTATAGCTCTGGAATGAATTGGGAAAGTCTTGGTTATTTGGTTTATAACAGTGCGTAGTCTGATACTTAATTAGCTTCACTATGTTCTGAAAATGCTAGATTGTCAAGAAAGCATAAAACTTATGGTTTGGCTACGCTTAAAATTATTGGTGCTTTTAGTATGTGAAAATGGATTTACTGTCATTCAAATATACTGAATTAGCAACGATAAAATTCAAATGAATGAATTAAAGTGTAGCGAAGGGATTACCAAAATTTAGTAGCATGAATGAGAACAAATAGGAGGGTTTGAATAATTCAGATTTTAAAAGTATATGGTTGTGCCAACGATCCAAGTTGATAAATTCAAGTGCAGATCTACAACACTACTATTCTGATAATATTGTCACACACTCATGATTTAATACCAAAAACTAGAGGGCCGAAGTGATGTCGGGTTTGGTAGCAGCATACCCCAATTGCGCCCTGGTAACCCACTGGTTGATCGAAAGAATGGGTTGGTGCTTATACCAAGTAAGTTTTAACTAAGACACAAAACCCCACCTAATCACTATGTTAAGCAACCAAATGCAGGTTCGGAGTGCAGTGATGTAGTTAATAAAGAAAATGTTAGGAAGATTTTCCCTTTTAAATCGGTTAACATATAATTACACAGAAGGAAAGAAAGCGAAAAAGAGGACTTGGAAGATATCTCCTTAACACAATATGGAACTAGTAGCTTACAGTAGAAATTAATATTATGGCGATGCAAATTCATAATAAGCTGTAACCAATAGTCATCTCATACTTAAGTTAGAACCATGAATAGATTAAAACAGTCAATTGCAACTTCTACTCAATTTAACCAGATACAGAGGCATGCAAAAGGTGACAACAACAAGTTATGAACTATACAAACAAATCCATGACTGCTATGTCAAATTCCATGAGCATATCCCCCACTGAACTATATGTGTGTACGTATGTATGTATTTTTCCCCAAACTAATTTAAAACAAAGAAATTGTAAACAGTGCATGACGGACTCCATAGTAAAAATATAGAATTGTATTGATAGTCCTTAAGTACATAGCACATGCAAGAAAAATTCTACAGGATAAATTTCCTTGTACATAATAGCTAACCATCCTCATATGGAGTCCACCGAAATAGCTAATATGGACTACAAATACACATAACCTATTATATGAGCAAAAGAAGAGTTCTCATCCTGTATTTTAAAGAGGTCGAGAAGTTCACTACCAACAATTACATATACAATTGTGTTCCTATGGAGGAACTCAAAAAAAAATATAAGGATAATGTTCATAACTCTTCCACATAACAGAAGAATGAACAGTAACGAAGTTTCTGGAAGAAACTCAAGCCGCAGAACCCTCATGGAAGCAGGGACATATAACCAACCTGTGGTCATTCAAAATCAAATTAATCTGGTGGGTACTATATAGAGTGATGTCAAATTCGCAGGTGGTCACTAGAGTGTGGCGCCATGCCCGTATAAGAATAGAACAGAGAGTCAATATTACCTCTAGCAATTTTAAAGAAACAACAAAAAACAAAACCCATGACCATCCGTGGAAAATTTGAGGGGTTTACCTGAAATGGTCTTATAATGACAAGTACTTCTGGGGTTTCCTGTGTCAATAGAGCGCAAGGGAACAAATAAGGATTTAGAAGCTACAGACAAGTGTATGTGTAAGGGAAACTGAAATCAAGAAAACCTATTGTGTAAGGGAAACTGAAATCAAGAAAACCTATTGTGTAAGGTAAACGTAGCTTTGAACATTGGTGACACTTTCGAGTGAAGAAGATGTCCGAACAGGGGACTCGTGAGCATCTAAAATTCATGGGCTTGTTAGGAAGGTATGTGCCTATGCGTTGTGGCACAGTTAAGTCATCACCATATTCTGGACTAGTAGAGGTGCAGTAAATTGGGGTAAACGAATTGAACCCTTACATGAGTGTTGTAAGATATCGATCACTTGTTGAATCCTTGCACAATCCCGAGGGATAATATATCAGTCACATAATAAAGTATTACAATTTATCCATAGCGCTAAGAAGAAAACAAAATTGTGCAATAAGATACTCTTACCTGGAGATGCAAAGGTGTAATTCAATGTAGAACATAATGCAAGGCTACGAGTATACATCGTTCCACTAACACTTGGGTCTCATGGGGCATATAAAACCAAAACAAACCCCAACATTTAGTAAATTAAACTAATCAATACCTCTTCAAGATACCCTATCCACGTTTACATTTAAGATAGAAATACAAAAAATAATACCCAGGATTAAGGAAGGTCACCATAAGGTTGCAATGCAAAAGCAAAGTTGTAAAGACCTCCACTTGACAAAGCATGTAGACTTGCACCACTCAAGGAGGAAATGACACTTGCAAGCTGGTTGAGGATAGTGCCATCTATCCTTGAAATCGAATAGCTACCACTCTCAAATGTAAACCAGGATTCGAACCTCACTGCCAAGGGCAAACAACCAGTAGAGTGACGCGGCATAACACAAATGAACAATTAATTGAAGCAGGAAGAGGGCTAGGGTTTTGGTTAAAGTGAGGTTATTTCCCATCATTGGATCGCCTCCAAAGGATTAGATCTGTTGATGAGAGTTCAAAGTGACCATGTGCGCTCCATGTGAAGTGCAGGTGAAATGAAGGAGATGGCATCCAGAGATTTGAGGCACCAAACCATATAACGATAGAGTAAATGTATCATATGAAAGGGACGACTTGCAAATTATTTCATAAGACTATAATATGATAAACTATACAACAAAAGTATGGCTAGTAAAGTTAATATATGATTAAATCAATGAGCGCGTGGAGATATTTCCAAATTGCTAAATGAGCTTAAACCTAGGTTGAAAGGGTTGTGAGACATTGGTATGACCTTAGTAATCATGGCATTGGGATGACCAAAAATCATGACTTCTCCTAGGAATAATTTTCCATTGTTCTAGTACTTAGCGAGAAAGTAGAATTGAAAAGGCAATAGAAATGGTAATAGGTTATTCTATACAATATGGAAATGAAATCCATAATAGTAGTTATGTTGAGTGCCTTCGGAAGAAAAAAAAAAAAAAAAATGTTAGAAGAGAGTTGTTACATAAATGTCCATAGAAATCAATTCATAATAAGCATCAAAGCATTTACTTCATCATACATCTCAAATTATTAAAATTAAAAAAATAATAGAAATTGAATAAATTAGAACTTTATTTAAAATTATTATTATTATTATTGGTAAAAATCACTCATTGTATCTTTATGTTTTGGCTATAATCTATACTTGAGATTTCATTGGCTTTTATTAAAGCCTCTTCGCCTATAGGTTCTTACAAACTCAAAGCCTTCCTCACCTAACTCCATGAGTACCATTGACACTCTCAACTTTCTCCCTTTAGTGCTCCTTTTACTCCATATTTGCACAAATCATATACCACTCATAACAACCAACAATAAATTATCATCAACTATGACAAAAAACACAAAAAAACACAAAAAAAAAAAAAAACTAAATTTAATAAAAATAAATAATCCTAATATTCACCACACTCAATAGTACTAGAGAATATCCAAATCTTTTTTATATCACAAACAAACACTAATTAAAAGAATTAAAAAATTACCTTCTAATTCTCCCCATAAAAACCAATTGCCTCCTATCAATTCGACTTCTTCAATTAAATGAAAAAACACTTACATACCTCTTTCTAACTTAAAAATAATTATTTCAAATATAAATTAATTAAAAATCAATAAACCATACACACAATGAGAAAACGACCTCGATTCCTCCCAATCCATTTCATATACATACCGTGACAAGCTTTCAACGTTCAGTTGTAATGTGAGAAAAAAAAATGTGTTTATTGATTTATTATTTACCTTAAACCCAATATGATAAAAATGTGTTTATTATTTACCTTAACACAACCGCTGTAAAATATTGTTAGAATATAAGTGCCTTCGTTCCACATATTTTAATACAATGCCACGCCATGTGACATGACTAAAATGTTTCACCCAACCTCCTTATCATTTACATGGTGGTGCCAGGGACACGTAGCGTGTCAAGCACACCCCAACTATTATCCGTACGCACGTGATTCCATTGCAACCAAGTAACATAAATGTTAAAAGTAGGTGGCCCTACAATAATAATAACTAAAAACCACTCCACACCTACATTCACAAATTATATATCCCATTGGATAAATGCACGCCACAGAACGCACCCGACGTTCTCCTTTCAAACAGCATCTGCTCTGCTCTGCTCTGCTGGAATAACACCATTGAACGGTGCCCTGCCTCTGATAGACACGTCATCTACGTCGTCCCATGGCACTCATGAATCATGTATTTTTAGTCATAGTCTAACTAGATTGTTTTTTCGTCTTGAAAATCATGGAAATTTCAGTAAGATTTTAAGAAAATCTGGCAGAGATTTTTGTAAATCCACGTTATAACTATCCAACTTTAATATTTTGGTTGCCCCAGAGGTGTTTGATGGTGCTGAATCCATTTCCACCATCAAAATTATGATTCAAACATGTCACGGTAAGATTTCTTAAAATTTGGCCCTTTGACTGTCTGAACAATTCTTCCGTTTCGTTTCGTTAGACAACTCCCCATTTTTCACTCTACTCAACGTGTAATTCTACCTTGCTTGTATAAAATTGAGTGTCATGAATTTCTGAATTTCTAAAACTATAGTAAGCACAATTATAAAAAAATAAAATATGATGATAAAAAAATTATAAGCAATTGAGCTAGATTTACAAAGTTATATCCAGAATCTGGGTGAATATTATTTGAATAATATTTTGGAAAAGGATAATTTGAAAAGGGACGATGTAGTTTTGTCAATTAACTATTGTAACAAAAATATTATTATTAACTTTGATTTTACTTAACCCTTAAGAATCTCAGGTCATGATAAAAAGCATAAGTGTTGAAAACTTTCTATCATTTACAACCAAGATATAAGGCAGTTTTTCTAAAATTAGGTATGCTTTGAAAATCTTGAGGAAATTGGTGGGCTAGGAGCCACTTGGCACTAATATAATTCTTTTAATTTATTAAAAGTCAATGCAACTTAACAAACTGTGTAACACACTACATTTGTTGATAAGCATTCAGATGAAACATATGTTGAGCATATTCCCTTGAAAATCAATCTAGTTGGCCAATTAAAAAAGAGTCAAAGGATCATCTTCCACCTTAAGTTGAAATAAAAAGCCTTCTCTTAATTATTAATGATGAAAAAATATTTAGTGTCAAGCATAAAATATTTCAATGTCCACCTTACATCTAATATTTTTATATCACCTAGAGATGAGGATGATATAAAGTAATTGAAAATAAAAAAATTATTATTCCATAGGCCACAATGAGGGACATTAGTAATTACTCTTGTGCTCAACATGGAGTTGTGTAGTTAAGTCCCACCAGCACAACCTCGGAAAGGTGACCAAAGATCGAACCTCACGGAAGTTGTTGTGCTCGTGCTAGGGGGAGGAGACAAGTTAAACCCAGTTAGCATAGTGTTGGTGTGACCCAGACCAAGTGCGATCCGTGGGTGATTTTAACGACTTAGATACCCATGGGTGGTGATTTCTCAAGCCACAAGTCAAGCCTCATGAACTCAAACCTCTTAGAAAAAAAAAACATGGATTTGTGTCATATCCCTATTTTAATCTCCTAATTAATTATGTTCAAGATTGCTTATTTTAGCATGAATATTTTTGTATCATGCCAAGTTGAATGGGATAAAACCAAACCAGTTAAATCCTTGACTAAGACATGAATGCCTACAAGGGCGAAAGTGGAGAATAGTAAGAGAATTGAGAAGGGGTTCAATATATCTAAAAATCCCTAGCCACCCTTGTCAAATTATTTTTTTGATCTTCCAAATTAATTTTTGGAATTATCCTTCATTTTCACTATTGACTTAACAAGCCCATCACTTAATGTAATTGGTGGAAGGACCACCTTCCACACTTATGAAAAGAATGGGTGGAAATTTGAAATGGGATTGAGGTCAAATCACCTATAACATACCCAACCCAGAAATGTCTCACTAAGGCTATAAGGTGGCCACTTTAAGGAAATGGAAAATCAAAATTCATTTTCTTTTAACCTTCTCAAAACTTAATACTAAAATTGACATCATCTTTTACTAGTAAAGTGATTTCCAAAAATATAAATTTCATCTCAAACTAAGCTACAATCACGAAGTCATGCACAATTGAAAATTTGCCCCTCAAACGGCCACATTAGCATTTGTACTACCACATAAGTTTACTTTGGTAGCCCAACCCATATTTAGAGGATGCATAGCAAGGAAAACCTTCCCTCCAAATTGCAAGAAATGTAGGAGGCAAGTCCCCATAAATCCATAACGAGGAATAAACGCATCATAACCATTAGACCATGCATTACTAGTATTGCACAATAACTAATAAATCCTAAGCTATAGGAAAGTAAATCCAGTGGTGCAATATATGTCCACCATTAGATTTAAATTCGTTTAAATCTAACAGTTGACATATACTGCCCCACCACATTTAATTTTCTATAGCTTACAATTTATGACTTTGCCTATTGCACATCCTAAAAAAATAATAATTAACTAACGCGTTTATCCTCATAAAATATGGTCTTGAAATCATGTAGGAAAAAGAAAACATGGCACATCCCCCCATTTATTAGTGGATGGGACTAGCTATGCAACCTCCCACTTGTCCCTTCCCTTATCACCCATACAAAGAATTATAATAAATATTAATCAAGATGTTTAATCTCAATTTTATATTGATATAGTTAATCCAACGATTAGAAAATTTTAGAGAAGACTCATATTAATTTATAACTTAATTTATCCTCTACATTTTTTTTTTTAAATTAATATCTGTATTAGACACCCCGTGGTAAAAGGGCGAATGGGGAAAGCAGCCCCATTCACAGGTTGGAGTTACGTTTTCAAAAGCCGCCCAACTCACCTGGCGATCCTTTTGCTTCCTGAGCCGCCCAATTCAGCTGCCACCGTCCAGGACTTTTCTTGCTTTCTTGGCCGCCCAAGTCAGCTTGCAGTTGCTTTTCGTACGTTGGAGTTTTGTGGCCAGCGAACCTCCGACGTTAAGTATGTGGGTGTAAGGGGCCGTGGATGACGTGTCTGTGAGCGGGACGCCACGCGTCCACTCGTGTTATTCGATCACAGCAGAGGTCGGGGTTGTTTGAAGAGGATCTTGGAAGCGTGGCATGCATTCTTTATCGTTCGACAAAAAAATTCTAATTTGTGAGTGGGAGATATCAGAGGTGGGGTTGCATTTAGTTATTATTATGATAGCGGCTACCCACTTTTTATATTCCTTTGGTTACATGGAAACACGTCTATTTTGTTTTTCTGTTTAGAGCGAATCATTTTTAAATAATTTTAATCATATTTTATTGTTTATTTATTTTTTAATTTTTTTAAATATATTCAACAGAAGAATATATCGTTAATAATAGTACAAAATAAAAATATATTTTCTAAAATATTTTTAAAAATTATACATTACAACTATATTTTTTATTATTATATAATTTTGAATAATCTTTCACAATTCTATTTTAATAAAACATTTTTTATTTATATAAAAAAAGTTATATGCTAATAGGATGTTGAGTAGAAGGATTATTATATAATTTTGATTTATCTTTCACAATTCTATTTTAATAAAACATTTTTTATTTATATAAAAAAAGTTATATGCTAATAGGATGTTGAGTAGAAGGAGTTTTATATAATTTTGAATTATCTTTCACAATTCTATTTTAATAAACATTTTTTATTTATATAAAAAAAGTTATAGGCTAATAGGATGTAGAGTAGAAGGTGACAACTTGTTTTGTCAACATACTTTATTTTATGGTGTAAAGTTTAACAATTAGAAAAAATCAATTATGGTAAAAATAAAAATAATATAATATAATATAATTAATAATTATAATTATTAAGTTTATGGGTCCTAGAATAGACTGGGATGGGCGGTACTATTAAGTTATTTTATGATGTGAATGTCAATGTTTAGTGGAAAAAAATTTAGTTATGTTAAGAGCGGGCCTGGCCCATGCCTAATGAGATCCCTAGGTGATTTTAAGGGCTTAAATGTTTTTGTCAAGCATGATGTAATCTTTGTGAATTCAAAAGTCTCTGATAAATTAACAACACTTAGACAATTTTTTTTAATTATCAATAAAACATTTCACTAGATCAAATTACATAAACATAAACATAAAAATATAATATAATATAATATAATATAAAATTAATAATTAAAAGAGATTTGATACCTCCTCGCAATTAGTAAATCTAAAAATAAGATCAATCTAGACTAATATATTATAATTTATAAATTATTATTTGAATAATAAATCATTTAATTATGAGAGGGTTGTAGTAAAATTATGATAGAGGTCATCTATGTTGTCTATACTAGATAAAGGAAGCAAATTAGTTTTTAATTCATTTAGAAAGATATCGTTTTTATTTCTATCAAAGATTAAGTTCTTTTGACTATAAGGATTATCTTCGATGGGATCTCTATGCATGACAAAATTGAGAGTTATGAGTAAAGGCCTATGATCAGAGTCAAGCTCGTGGTCGTCTAAGATGTCAAAATTTAGTATTTCGATGTATAAAGGGAGATCGAAAATAGCATAGTCTACCACGCTACTGCCAAGCCCATGGATGCAGGTCATCTGGCTAGAATTGAGCCACTTTTTTAGACCATTGCAAATTATGAGATCCTGAGCACTACAGAGCTTGACTAGCTCCAACCCAAACAAATTATCCTCGAGGTCTTCAGAGCTCCTTTTGTACCGGCTAGCCAGAGTAAGTTCTTCGTCTAACCAAAGAGGATTGGGGTTGGAATGATTGCTTAGAAGAATAGCTTGGTTGCTTGAAGTTCGAGCATTAAAGTCACCCATTAAAAGGATATTACCTTCATTCCTTAGACTAGAAATATCATTCTCTAAACCATTGCAAGGACTATTTTTATCTAGATTCTTTTTCTTATAGAAGTTAGAATTGATGGGGGGGAAATAACAGATTGCTATGTAGGTATTTTTATCATTAATGTCAGTAATCTCAATCCAACTATATTGGTTGTAAGGGTCGTTTTTATAAATCGTAGCATGGGGGGAGATGTTCTTCTTAATGTAGCAAGTTATGCCCCCAATGCCTCTACGGGAGGATCTCTTGTTCTAGGTAGACCATCGTGAAAATCCATCTATGTTAGGGACCTTAGATTCTTCGTGCTCCCAAGTTTCAACAAATATCAACATCATTTGAGATCCAACTTAGCTTTGGGCCTTTGTTCCATGGAAAGCCTCGACAGTTCCAAGAAAGAATTCAGAGCATGTTGAATTGCTATTTATTACTATCTTTTTAGTTTCTGTCTAGAATAATAGCTTTTCTATTTTTTATTATTGCCCATTTTCCTTCCTTCCTAGCTTCTTTTACCTTTTGAACCTCCTTTCTTAATTCTGCTTGATCTTCGGGAATGAGATCTTCATTTATAAATATTTCCGTTCCTTTTAGACTTGAGGTTTTACTAAGTATGTCATACTTATGGTCAGTAGAGCTCACCTTTATTCGGATCAACCTTCCTTTATTCTCAGTTAATCTCCCTAACCTTGTTTCTTCTGTGAAACACGTGGTTTCAATTTGTAATCTATTATGTAATTCTGTCTGGGCTATGGCTAAAGTGTCCTTGTCTAGCTCCTCTTTCAAACCGAAAATTGTAAGGTTCAAGGCCCTTTTGTTACGCTCATGGTCTAATTCGATCATTTTTTTCATTTCATCTTTAATTGGTTTGATATCTAATTTACCTGCTCCACTATTTAGGGTGAGACTCTTGTTAACTTTTTCTTCTAGTTCTTTAATCATGTTCTTCATTTTAAGACTCTCTATATTATCAACATCTCCTTGCTGGGATGTTTGGTTCGTATCTTGGTTTTGTTTTTCTATGACCTGCAACCTAGTCTCCATTGCCTCCATTTTATTCTCTAATAGTTGTATTTTATTTTCTATTTGTTTTTGGATCTTGTCTTCAAGAGATCTAAATTTGTTTTCCAGCATGGCTTCTAAGTGGGTTTGTAGTTTGACTTGACTTCTCTTTCTTCTCTATGTTTCTCTAAAGACTCTATATACTCATAAAGGCTCTGTAGAGTAACTATGCTAGGTCTACCTTTGGTAATCTTTGGTAGTTGTGGTGAATTATTCATACTTGATAATATATGAGCAGATATGTATTAGAAAAAGATAAGGAAGGTAGTATTAGAAAAAGATAAGGAATGTGTGCACCTGAATATCAACAAACCAGACAACAGACCTCAAGTGCCCAGTTCTGAAAATTTATCAAGAAAAAATCCCCGCAGACCCAAGTATTAATCGATAAAATTCACCACAGAATTTCACACCCAAGTATTAATAGAGAAAATTCACCATAAACCGAGATATTAATCGATAAAATTCACCGCAAAATTTTCACCCCAAACCCAAATATTAATCGAGAAAATTTTATCCATTAAAAAAATAAAAATAAAAAAACACATCATTTTTATTCATTTCAAAAATTTAAATTTAAATATTAAATAATTTAAATTATATTGATTCATAAATAAATTAAAAATGTCTTTGAATTAAAAATTTATTAAAATATAAATGACATAAATATTATAATTTATTTATTAAATAGTTATAAATATATAATGTCTCTATTCGTAAACTACGGTAAAAAACACTCCCATAAGAAGTTTCAGTTATTATATATATATATAATCAATTAAAAAGTAAATGACTCTTATTAACCGCCTTTTCATTCTTTATCCAGTGGATTAGGTGTGTATTTTGGGCAGGGAAGCTCAGGTCTGCGTGCGATAATTCTCTCCCATTTGTTCTCTTCGAACTTAGAGATTTGTGTCCACAAACCGTAACCATTAGTCACCCTTCATAAATTATTGATAACGGACGCCCTGTTTAAATTGGATATATCGATAATTCCCCAACCCCCTTCATCTATTATTCGCACTATCACCTCCCACTTAGCCAAATTATATTTATTTTTATCATGACCCATGATGGCCTCCATCCTCTTAATAATCCTCTTTGGTAATAAATAGTAATCTTCTTTGGTAATAAATACAAATGCATCCAATATATAACTAAATTTTGTAATACGGCTTTCACCATGATCACCCTGCCTATCTCAATTTCTTCTTAAATCTGACCAAACAACCACTCCCAATTCTAATATAGTACTCAAAGTAATAAAATTTATTTTATTTACTTCTTAATATGATGAGAGTCCAGCTAATATTGATTATTAATCATATTTGGCTAAACTGTCAATATCTTTCATTAAAATCATGGTTTTAAGTGACATTTAACTTTACATTTCATATCTTTAAATATAATAATTATTATTTTTAATTAAAAATTGATAATTATTATTTTTAATTAAAATTTGATTTTTTATAAAAATAGAAACTTAAAAAATTTGTCCGGATTTAATATTCCAAAAGTCTATCACAATCTTCAAAGTCAAAATTGTCGATTTTACTTTTTGAGCTTATTCCTACTTTAATGAATATATATTTAAAGTGCTGTCATTAAAACAAAATAATCTTAAAAATTTTGTAGTGATTTTACAATTTCAAAATCATGCAAAAGGGAGGGGCAGCATGGCACATGCCTCCCATTTATTACTTGGTGGGAGGATTATCATGCCAACCTCCCACTTGTCCCTTCCCTCATCACCCCATACAAGGAATTTTTAATAAATATTTTGCTTTTTGTAAGTAAGTCAAAATATTTATATTTTAAAAAATTTACATAAGATATAGTCATGGAGATCTGGAGTAATATGTATGCAGGATGAGGAGCTACTTGTAAACAAAAAAACATGTTTGTCCTGAGGGGAGAATTGGAGAGACCATTTTCCCATGAGAGGGAAACCTGATGGTATCCCAAAGAGTTATGAACCATAATTGTCACAATATTGCACCAAAATAGAGTAAACGTGACTGAAACTAAGGAGATAAGAATAACAAGTAGCATGGAAAATTGAGACACTAAGTATGCTTATCCTAGGAATTTAACATGCCTAGTTGAGCTAGTCCTTATCTTGGTCATTCTTGGTCTGGTTGAGTTGCAATTTCTCCCTTGGAGCCTTTCCTTGTTCATCCTTTTCCCTCCTAGCGTGTTCATGTTTCTCCAGGTAGAGGAAGGGGTCATTGTGTCCTTCAGGAAGCTAAGGGGGACACTCCCGCTCGATAAACACTTTCTTTGTTTAGGATTCAGTCTCCCTCTGTGAGGGTTCTCCCTTGGTTTGGCCCATAGTATTAAAAATCAGTCGGGTCAAACCGGAAAGCGGTCAAACTTGCCGATCAAACCCCTGGCCGGTCAAAACTGGTCAAAAAACCTGGTTCAACCTCCTGCTTACCCTGAAATCCCGGTCAAACCAGTGCTGATCGGCCGGTTAAGGACAAAACCGGCCGGTTAAGGACGAAACCCGTCGGTCAGCTACTAACGGCATGTACCCACACACGGCCATAATGGTGGTTTAGTGTTGATTTGGAGGGAAGGGGAGGGTTTTTTCCCTCCAAAAACACGCTCCCTAATCCTTTATAAGCAGGGGCAACCTCTCATTTGTCTCACACCATCTCATTTGCAACTTTTGTGAGTTTGATTGAGAGTTTGGAGAGTGTTGAGTTTTTGTTGGAGCAGTGATCTTGGAGGCTTGGAGTTGGAGTTGGATCTATTCTGGAGATAGTTTGGAGCTGTCAGTAGAGTTGGCATCTTCAAGAGGAGGCTAAGGAAGCTAGTTTGCATTGACAGGTAAGGATTTTCACTTGAAAACTCCATCATTTCATTGATGTTCATGTATTTATTCTCTCATGTGTTTAGCTATGTTATTGCTATCAAATATCTAGTCCTATGCTATCAAATTTTGTATGTTTGAATGTGCATTTTGTTTCGTAAATTTAGCCTTGGTTGTCCATTTATCTTAGTTGCAATTTTTTTAAATGGCAGATTTATTTACAAATTTCAATTATTTCAAGTCAAGATGGCTCCAAAATCCAAGGACAGTGCATGGGCCCATTGTGATGTGGTTGATGGAAAGATGATACACAAATTTTGTGAAAAACCTATTGGAGGTGGGGGTATTCTTAGATTGAAACAACACTTGGCTGGGACAAGAGGCCAATTAAAGCCATGTGATGCACCTAATGAAGTGATAGGTCATGTTAGGGCATAATACCTTGCCAAGTTTGAAAAGTTTGAGGAGACTAAGGCTAGGGAGAAGGCCATCCAAGATGAAATTGCAAGGAAGAGAGAACTAATAGAAACCCTGAGACAGAGTGGCTATGATGATTATGACATTCAAGACTCCACTTCTATCCATTCCACCAATGACCCCTTTCACTATGTTCCTCCTATTAGCCAAAAATCAAAACCAATAAGGAGACCCAACATCCAGAGTTATTTCTCATCCACTGCTAATCCCACAGTCACTTTCTCCTAGCCAAGTTGTCAACCCACTTTGGATCAACATTGGAAAAAACAATGCAAAGAAACTTCTTATCAGTACATTGCTAGATGGTGGTATGATGCAGATATCCCATTTAATGCTGCTCCTTCACCTTATTACCAAGGCATGTGGGACTCTATTTTAGCTATAGGAAAGGGCTTCAACGACCCTACTGTGCATGACTTGAGGAGATCTCTTTTGCAAAAAGAGATTTGTAATATTGATGAGTATTTGGCTGACTATAGAGAGTCATGGCTCAAAACAAGTTGTTCCATCATGTCAGATGGATGGACTGATGGAAAGAACCGCACTATCATTAACTTCCTTGTTTCTTTCCCTCAAGGAACAATGTTTTTGAGATCAGTTGATGCATCTGATAAGGTGGAGGATGCAACCCTTCTATTTGAGCTTCTAGATGAGATTATTCAGGAACTAGAGGAGCAAAATGTTGTCCAGGTCATCACAGATAATGCCTCAAAGTATGTTCTTGCTGGAAATATGCTTGAGTCCAAGTATAGGACCATATTTTGGACTCCATGTGCTACACATTGCATATACCTCATGCTTGACGACATAGGAAAAGAGGAGTGGGTAAAAAACACTGTAGAGTATGGAAAGTTCATTACAAAATACATTTACAACCACTCATGGGTATTGTGCCTAATGAGGAAAAACAATGGGGGAAAAGAGCTTGTTAGGCTTGCAATTACGATATTTGCAACTCACTTCTTCACGTTGCAATGTCTTAATTCTCAACAAAAAAACCTGTAGAAAATGTTTTCTTCTGATGATTGGACTGAATCTCGGTGGGCTCGTAGACAAGATGGAAAAGACACCAAAAAGAAATTATTTGACAATTATTTTTGGAAAAGGTCTTCAGAGCTTGTAAAAATTACTGAGCCCCTTGTTGAGGTGATAAGGATGGTGGTTGGGGAAAAGATGGCAATGGGATACATTTATGAGACTATGGATCAGGCAAAGGAGCAGATATGGGCATTTTACAAGGGCAGGTTAGCTAAATATGACTGTATATGGGAGAACATTGATAACAAACGGAACAATCAACTCCATCGTCCTATACATGCAGCTGGGTATTTTTTGAACCCAAAGTATCATTATAAAGCTCGACTAGGAGATCAGCAGGATGGGGAGGTCAGATCTAGATTGATTGATTGCTTGGAGCGAATGGTCCCTATCCATGCAAACCTTTTGCAAACACATAAACAATTTTTTTTTTTTAGTATGGCAGTTGGTACCTTTGGAAATAACATGGCGAAAATGGCAAGAGATGTGGATCAACCAGGTAAGCAATTCCAATTTGTTTTTCTTTTCAAGTTAATTTTTTTGTAAATAAGTAATGAAATGAATTGTGTTACTAATTAATGTCTTTTTATTTGCAACACATTGATGGGAGTCATTTGGTGGCCAATGTCCTCAATTGCAAAAGTTTGCAATTAGAATCCTCATACAAACTTGCAGTGCTTCAGGTTGTGAGCGCAATTGGTCTATTTTTGAGCGCATACACAGAAAGAAGAGAAACTGTCTGGAACAGAAATGGTTAAATGATCTTGTGTTTTTTATTGTTTTTTTGAAATACAACCTTCGCTTGAGGCGGAACCAACTAATGAACAAAACACCTAATCTAGATCCCATTGTGTTGGACGATATTGATCCAACATCAGAATGGGTGGAGGAGACTGAAGATCAAGTGTTTGAGGCATATTTTGATTTTGATGCAGCATTAGCGGGGGATGAACTTGAAGCAGATTTGGTGGCGCCATCAGACAAAGACCCAGGATTGGTAGTTGCATCAAGGAAAGACAAACAACTAATGGAAGGCACTAGTCATGCAGCTCGAGTAACTCATGCTTCCATTAGGTCCACTTCTATTGTTATTGGTGGCAGTGATATTGAGGTTGCAGATGAGCCTGAGGTTGAGGCATCCTCGGACTCTAATCCAGATGATCTCTATGCAGTTGTCGATGTTGATCCTGTGTCTAGTAGTGGTGATGAATTTGATGATTGATCATGATTCATGTGTACACTATAGAGTCTAGACTCTAGACTTGTAGTCTTGTATTAGGCCAATGGCCTCATAGCTTGTAGCATTATTTTTGGACTTTATGAGCCATTTGGAGCCTCATTGCTTATGTATTTTTCGATGATATGTATTAGACTTGGTGCCATTTTGATATATTCACCTTTACATGGTATATAAATGAGCAAAATTTGCATATTTTGTCTCTATTGGCTTGGAATCATGGTTGCAAATCTTAAAAATTGTTTTTTTTATTAAAAAATAATTATTTAATGTATTTTTTTTAAAACCGGTTCGTTTATACCTGACCAGTACCGGTTAGACCGGTTCCGGTCAGAAACCCGATTCATTAGGTCCACCGGTCCAGTCATCGATTCTGGTTTTTAATACTATTGTTTGGCCCTCAACAACATTCTGGCTAGCCAAATTTCGAGCTTGTCCTACTTGTTCTAGAGAGCTATGGAAATTATCGACCTTTTTTTCCTTAGCCTAAAATGATAGGCAAGTCGGAATGGAGGGTCTTTGTTCTTGATGAGAAGAACATGTTGCTTTTGTTCTGTGATGCAAATTAGAGACGTCGGAGGAGGGGGGGGATAGGGAAAGGGAATTACAATGGCTTTTGACAATTTCCTCAAGGTCGAGTGTGTGTGAACCAAGTAGGTGTTGATTTTAGTTATTCGACTCTCGACTCTCTCCCTGGCTTCTTCCTATACCTGAAGTTGTCTTCCAGCAAGTTCCAGATAGCCCAGTGACCATTGCCTATGTTCCTTTGCTCTTGAGCCTCCATGGTTGTGACAAGGCCACTGGGGATGCACTCAATGAACCTCTGACATATCACATGTGTTTGTGGCATACTCAACAACACCCCTAATTTGACTACATATTGAAAAATTCCTCTAAAAATAACATTATTTAAACCTCTACCAATACAAACCCAATACACCTTCCCAATTCAAAAAACCCCTACTTGCACTAGATATTGTAGGTATACATTTTTTCTTTAACATTTGTTATACACCTTTATATTTTTTCATTAACACTGAGTTCCATTTTTCATACTTGCCAATATAAAAACCCTTTACCCCTTATATATCCCCTAATATATTATGTCATTTTTTCCTTAATATATATCCCCCAATATGAATGCACGTGGTATGGTATTGCTCCCCCAGTAAATCTTCTATGGAAAAGGCAATGGATATGCATCAGGATGTGTTCATCAAATTGTTCTTCATCCTAACCATGCGAAGGAGGGGAGGGACTGTCACCTGCGATTTGTACCACCTCTTATGGCTCGACTCCTTTCCCTCACCATGATGAATAGACTTGAGAAATCTCTATGTCTAACCTGTAACCACCCGAATATCGTTGCCCCGCCAGACCCTTAGTGACCATCCATTCGTAGAGCAGAGAAGTTGAGGGAATGAATGTCGGGCTGCATAGTAATGTCATAATTCATGTCTCTCACTATTAGTAAATGCTTTCTCCTCACATGAACCTCCATCATCTAATTGCAATGAATGTGGCCATTGGTAAGTTCAAAGAATGGCAACCACTCAGGCATTCCCATTGAAACCTCATGCAACACTGGCATGCTACAACTGCCTCGCCTTGGTTGTTGCATTAACTCCCAAATTCGAGGAGATTTTTTAATAAATATTAGTTAAGATGTTTAATTTCAATTTTTTATTGATATAGGTAATTTTATGATTAGAAAAATTTAGGAAAGTTCTATATTAATTTTTAAATTATTTTACCATATCCAATTTATTTTTTTGAATTAATATATCTATCATTAACTGCTACTTACATAAGTTATTAGTCATTATCCACTATTTTTTAGTGGCATACCACATGGAAACCAAACCACTAACATAACATAATTTTGTCAAAGTTCCAAAAGGAAATGTCTAAAATGATGACAATGCTATACATAATAAGTTGTAAATGTTTGTAGGCTTCGAGCCAACTAATTGTCTACCTAAAAAAACTATTATTTAAAACCTTGTTAGTCTTATCATGCTTGCTACTAAAACCAAAATATACAACATGAAGCTAAACATATGAAGTTTAAGTAGAAGTAGAGGCATCCACCTTAATGGAATTTGGGTTATCAAGACCAGGGCCGCTTGGTATTGTTGTAGAGTCAACGACCTCCTTGATGTGCACCAACTAAGTGTTTAAATATTTGAGTTGCAACGCTACGTCATCTAAAACTAGCATAATTTCTTCTTTTGTGTCATTCCTTTCCAGCAAGACCCTACCCAGAAGAACTTTCATGCACCAATATAAATCTATGGTATATAACTATTGATTTTGTCTACCCTTGGTATGACTAGCACCTAGAACCCAGATCGACACATTATACACCACCTCTCAATTCGATAGAAAATTGCACTCCCCCATAATATTGGCTTCGACCTCATCAATTTGTCCCTTGACTAATGGAGGGATTTGTTCTTTGTAAAGTCAAGTTGAAGTTTTTTCCTGCATTCCTGCATACAATCCTCCCTGTGAGCCTCAATCCCTTGACCATGGTGCTAGTGAGACCTCTAGAGGACCATTAATAACACTCCATCAACAAACAACATGACCAAAGTCAATTTGATTGAGGATGTTGGGCTAGAGTGCTAAGAAGTGGAATATAGGAGAAATTGGAAAACTAGAGACAAAGCCCACAGTGGAAAAGACAAAGAAAGAATGGAAACTTGCTAGAAACTCTTGCATGTAGAAGATTCAATTCATATATCAAAAGAAGAAATGGAATTTATGAAAATACAACAACCACTAAGCCACCTTAAAAGCTCAATAATCCACAAGATATTAGGACCGCCTAAATGTAAGATTCCAAACAATAAAAATTTGGATAGATCTAAAACATCTTAGTGTTATCATTTAATATAATCTTTCATCAAGAACCAGAACACAAGAAATGCAGCCATTTATTTATTTTATTATTCACTGAAATTAAAATACATGCCCAGACCATAAAATCCTGCAAATGGCATGCACAGCTGCTTGACAATGAAAAATATAAGAAATTGAAGCTCACTTGTGAATCCTGGATGGATCCACCACATAAAATTCACCGCGGGGTTTTCGTCCCGGGATCAATAATAGAACTGGCCAGGCCAGGTTCTCAACCCAAACATAATAAAA
This sequence comes from Pinus albicaulis, assembly GCA_034641835.2. Taxonomy (NCBI): domain Eukaryota; kingdom Viridiplantae; phylum Streptophyta; class Pinopsida; order Pinales; family Pinaceae; genus Pinus; species Pinus albicaulis. The sequence continues at coordinate 4,649 of JAXQQM020075027.1, read as the reverse complement.
TAGATAATCCAGAATGCCCTAAATGCCTAGCTTCTCTCCCCTTTTATAGGCTTGATGGGTCAATACCAACAAGAAATACCATGGGTCAATACCATGGATCAATACCAACAAGAAATACCATGGGTCAATACCATGGGAAAATACCACGGTAAGTACCATAGATTGATTCTATCCACTTTGACTGAATCAAGAAAGGGAATATTACACTAAAACAATATTATAAAATCTGAGTGCCATAATAAAATTGTTTAGAACCATGTTGTGGTGCATTGATTGTGACGACCCTACAACCCATCTAATTAACACATATTTGGAGTTTTTAATTTATTTTAAAAATTTATTAATTTTAATTAAAAATAATACATTTTTGTATTATTAATACAATTTAAATAAAAGAAAATTACCATTTCAAAATAAAAAATCATATCACACATTTAAAAAAAATGATAAAAAGTCCAATATGATTTCACTGTAATGAAGTCATCTGTCCAAACAATCTACGCTATAAATCCACCCACTTCCCTCTCATGGGGAGTTGATGAAATGGCACATGGTTGAAGAGTTTAAAATGTCAACCAGTGGTATTGAGCATTAGTTTGTGAACACATGTTAAGCAGTGGCATCTCGGAGAATTTCGCGATGTTATAAGAGATATCAAGATATGATGTTAGGTATGCAAAAAAAAATGAAAAAAAAAAAAAAATTTCCAAGTTATAAGACCAAAGAATCATATATTTAGCCGAATCAATTCAGTTGCAATCAATTTTGATTTAAATTTGGAGTACATATCTACTTTCCAGCTAATGTACAGGGGCAATAAGCTGTTCCTGCAGGAATGGTAGAGCCATACTTACCATTAAATATAGAAATCGTTTTTCCAAGTAGTAAATCTGTAGCCTGGTAAATATGCATTGCATTGTCATCTGCAATGGCAATCAATATTTATCAATCTATAGGTTTATTAATGCATCTGGTGGTATATTTTCACAATTAAATTTAAATAGTACATTATTTAACATTGGGCATATACAACTTCTATAATATGTAAAGCTATTGTTAATGGAAATCAATATTTACTTTTTTATAGGCCCATTAATGAATGAATGATATTTTAATGTCTACGATACTAAAAATAGCCTATGGGACTAGGAACTTTCTTGTTTTTATCTTATGCAATTCAATCAATTTGAGTGACCAACCTCCCTGTTTTTGTCTTATGCAATCGAATCAATTTCTTACTCAAATTAATGATGGGTTGTCCCCTCATTGAAAAGACAATGACAAAGAATTGATACTAACATACTACATACTGCCATGTCTATGAAAGCATCACATTCCAAAATGAAATGCTTTTCTCATTCGACTGCCCGAGAAGTGCAAAAAGAAAACACCGTTCTTCCCAAGCTTCTTTAGGTCTCTTCCACCTCCCTGTTTCACACAAAAGCTTATGTGAGTTAGTTATTAATTGAGCAATAAGAATCTTTGCTCTCAATGGAATGCTAGCTCCAATGTACTCTTTTTGCTAGAGATCACAAGCTAGGTTGTCTTTTTAGATAAGTTATAATACTCACTATAGCAATTGTTTTGATGGGAGCTGAACATTATGTCATAAGGAAAGGACTTTTTTATTTTGAACTTGCTTATAATTAAAGGTTTTTGGATTTTCTTAATTTGTTTCCATTGTGAAATAAGGATACTGCTAGCTCACATTTCACACCCATATAATATCACTAGACAAACTAGAAATTCAAAAAACACTTTAATCGTTTTCCAATCCTATAACTCTGTTTCTCTACATCCTATTTTGAAATACATATAATATTTTCTAGTCTCCTAAAATTCTCTTTTTTCTACAATCTGTGAACATTTACATAAGGCATTAATAATCTAACTGTGAATATATACAACCCTAACACATTAATCACATGGCTGCCGCAGCCATTGAAAATAATTTACGATGCAGTCACCACGCCCTCTCCGTGGGCTCTCCCCATCTCTAGTTCGATTCTCATTCCCAACAAATTCAAATACACATAAAACGGGAGACAGTCTGGCTTTTAATGGTGAAGTTGGGAGGTTATAAACGCCCCGTGGGAAAAGGGCCGGTGAGGAAAGCAGCGGCAGTGACAGATTGTAGTTACGTTTTCAAAAACCACCCAACTCACCTGGCGATCCTTTTGCTTTCTGGGCCGCCCAATTCAGGTGCTGCTCCACTACTTTTCTTGCTTTCTTGGCCGACCAAGTCAGCATGCAGTTGCTTTTCGGACGTTGAAGTTTTCTGGTCAGCGAGCCTCCGGCGTTGAGTACGTAAGTGTCAGGGGCCCGGATGACGTGTCTGTGAGCAGGACGCCACGCGTGTTATTCGATCACAGCAGAGGTTGGGGTTGTTTGAGAGGATCTTGGAATCGTGGGATGCCTTGTTGATGGTGTGTTTTTTCGATAGAAAAAATAATTTGCGAATGGGAGAGATCGGTGTGGCGTTGCATTTAGTTATTATTATCGTAGCGGCTACCCACTTTTTATTTTCCTACCGTTACATGGAGGCACGTGCATTTTATTTTTATGATTTTCCTTAGGTTAGATGGAACTACGTGTATTTTATTTTTATGATTTTTTTTTTGTTTTTTAAAGAAAATAATGAGAATTTTGGTATAATTTTGAAAACCAATTTATTAAAATATTTGGAATTTTTATTTTTATGATTTTTCTTAGGTTAGATGGAACTAAGTGTATTTTATTTTTATGATTTTTTTTTAAAGAAAATAATGAGAATTTTGGTATAATTTTGAAAATAAATTTATTAAAATATTTGGAATTTTTTTTAGGTTATAGTTGTTAAGTTTCAAGATTTTGGGTGCTATAAAGATTTTGGATGGTGTCAAATTTATTTTAAATATTTATTTGTACATTCCTACAATCATATTCTTGGAAAAAAAATCTCATAAAATTCCAATAGAAAATTGATCATCTAGATAAAATTGTAGCCTTGTTAAACAATGCTTATCAATTTCAAATTCATCTCCCCCTTTACATTGGTAGGATTGGACGATTTTTTTATGACAAAAATTAGGATTGAAAGCAAGGAAAAGATTGAGAAATTTGTTGGGCCAAGAGTAAAATCTAAGGAGTGGAAGTGTATCAATGCTTATAATAGGCCACGAGTAAAAACTAAGAGTGGAAGTAAGCACAAGGAAAAGATTGAGAAATTTGTTGGGCTAAGAGTAAAATCTAAAGAGTGGAAGTGTGTCAATGCTTAGATAACAGGCCACGACTAAAAACTAAGAGTGAAAGTGTGTCAATCCTTAGATAATAGACTAGAAGAAGCATTGAGGTGTAGTTTGATATATCTCTATAAACAAAAGGGTTTAGGAATGGGAGTAACCGATCTCAATAGAAACTAAAGTTTGGGATCAAAGATAATAAATGAAAAAGGAAGTTTTATAGTGAATTACTTTTAAATCATTTAAAATATATTTAAATTATATTTTATAGGATTTTTTTGTGTGGCTATATCAATATATCCAACCAAATATAGTTAATAATATAATATCAAAATATCAAAATAATTTTTAACAATATTTTTAGAATTTTAAAATATCTAAAAAATATTATCACAATTTTATCTTTTTCTTTTATATAACTTTGAATTATCTCTTACAAATTTATTTTAATAAGACATTATTCATTTGTATTAGAAATTTACATATATTTTTATATAAATAAATTATTAAAATAAGAATTTATATTTATAAGTATGTTCATCGGGTGTAGAGTATAAAGTGATACCATGTTTTGTTAAGGCACTCTATAGTGTAAAAGTCATGGGTTCAAAATTCCATATAAAAAAACCACATTATGGTAAAAATAAAAACATACTATAATATAAAATTAATAATTAATAATAAAAGTAGATTTGATCCTTCTTGGTACTTAATAGTTTCTGAATTAAGATAGATCTAATTATACATATTATAGTTTATAAATTATTATTTGAATAATAATTAATTCAAATTATACTTATTTATAAATTTAAAAAATAAAAAACACACCTTTTTTATTTATCTCAAAAATTATAATTTAAATATTAAATAATTTCTACATTATGGATCACAAAAGTCTTAGATTTAATATTAAATAATTAAAAATAGTTATTTAAAGATAAAACAAATAAATATCATTTAAAATTTTATATATAATTAATTACAAATATACTATAAAATATTAATTTTTATTGAGCATTATTTTTTTAATATATTATTATATTTTATTGGTTATTATTATTCTATATTTCTCCAAATGTTATTTTTCACTTTTTAATTTTGCTTTATATTATTGTTTATTCGTTATATTATTAGATAAATATATTTTTATATTTAAAATTTATTAAAAAATAATGAAACTTGCATCATATTTTATAATTAAAAAATAATATCAAAATACATTTTTAATAGAAATTCTACAATTTAATAAAATTTAATCTACAAATATATATCATAATATTTTGCAATTTTTATAAAAATGACAAAAAAAATTCAATATCCAACAATATGAAAGGATGATACTAAACATTTTATTTCAAATCTCTTTCAAGTTTATGGACAATTAGTAATTTATGCAACACAAATTTGGTCAATATTTTTTTAATAATA